>JAOWBR010154547.1:0-13025 GCA_028571145.1 Dionaea muscipula
CCTGCAAGAGTTGCTATATGCAACCAATTAAGCTAACTTAGGTATATCTATACAAGTGTGGGCTGATCAATGTCAGTTCCCCCTAAGTTCAATAATCCCATTATCCTAAAGTCTATGTTTTGTGCATTATCAAAACTTATTATATTTCATTTTATTTTTATCTTTCAGTCGGCCATATGGAATACGTTTGATTAGGATCACTAACTACACTTAGCCATATTTAAACTCATTGTTCCTTTCATAGTATGCCACTAGAATGCTTACTAACCCGTGTACATCCCCCGATTGAACAATTTGGCGCAGGTGAGCAGGTTGTGAGCTAAGAGGATGCTCGGGAAGACGGGACACGCCTCTTGGGATTTATTTTTGGGTTGTACATGCATCTTTTGGTTTCATACACATAAATTCATGTTGAGACGCTTTAAGACTCTCAAGATTGTGATCGTTTGAATGCATTAGGACTTGCTGATGTAGCTTAGTCCCCTTCCATGGGTTTTTGATCCCTTTTTCCCTGTGTGGATCTTGACATGTTCCCCGATGTGGGTTTTGGATTGATGATTTCCCCTAGCGGGTCGAGACATTTCTTCCGCATGATTGATCTTCACTCTGATGCTTGTGATTTAGTTTCCTCTCTTGGTTTAGTTTGACCTTTTAGGCTTACGTGGCACGTGGGTGACCCCCGCGGGTCATGTGCCGGTCCCACCCGAGAGCGGGTGTGAGAATATGGTCCAAGTGAAACAAGATTAATCATCAACTATGACAAGGATAAAACTCTTACCCCCACAACTTATCACGTTCATTGGTTCACAGAGATCCATATGCAACAGTTCAAAGGGTCGTGAGATGCTTACAATGTTTTTGATTTTGAAAGATGTCCATATATGTTTTCCCTTAGCATATGCATCACACATTTTATCACTTTGGCATTTAATCTTAGGAAGACCAACTATCAAATCTTAATTTATCAATTTATTCAACAAAGTCATACTTGTATGGCCTAACCTACTGTGCCACAATGTAGGATCATCATTAAACACACTTAGGCATATGAGACTATTTTCAGAAACGGAATCTACATGCACAGTGTAAACATTATTATGTTGTTTGCCTTCTAGCACATGTTCACCAGTTTTATCATTCAAAATTCTACACTCAGACATGGTGAATTCAACATTGTTTCCACAATCACATAGTTGAGAAATGCTAAGGAGATTATGCGTCAAACCCTTTACGTGGTACAAATTGTCTGTGGAGTGTGAGGGGGACTTACTAATCTTACCTACTATGCCACAATGTAAGATCATCATTCAACACACTTAGGCATGTGAGACTGTTTTTAGAAATGGAATCTACATGCACAGTGTAAACATTATTATGTCGTTTGCGTTCTAGCACAAGCTCACCAGTTATATCATTCAAAATTCTACACTTAGACATGGTGAATTCAACTTTGTTTCCACGATCACATAGTTGAGAAAATGCTAAGGAGATTATGATTTAAACCCTTTATGTACACATTGTCTATGGAGTGTGAGGGTGACTTACCAATCTTACCTACACCAATGATTTCACCTTTCTTGTCGTCACCAAAGGTCACACATCCTCCTCGGCAGGCTGTTAGTGAGAGAAAATTTAATTTTCTTTCCGTCATATGTCGTGAGCAACCACTATCAAGGTACCACATGTTGCTTCCTCTTACCAACGCCTGCAAAGTCAATCAATTGTTAGATATAGGAACCCAAACTTTTTTGGGTCCCTTCTTATATGAAGCATGCAAACAATCTTTTCTAATCCACATTTGCTTCACATATGCCATGTTTCTTTCAAATGTTAAACTATTAGCTTTGCAATCATTCTTTAAATAGCCTAACCTACCACAAAACATACATAACCTATCTCCAGGTAGGTCGATGTATTTTCTTCTTGGTGTCCAGAGTGGTTTTGGATTATATCCCAGCCCATATCTCACTTTATTGTTTGGAACAGTGGTGTAATTAAATGGTACGGCAGAGTACCTGTTCCCTACCCTGTTCCTAACAGTTTCTGTTTTGCTTCCAATTTTTCTTGCAATCTGAAATTTTATTTTTCGGGTAACATTCAGTTCCTTTTTTAGTTTTTCAACATATTCAACCACAGATTAAGTGCACTCGGTAACTGGAGGTTTGGTTTCTTGCGTCAAAATGATTGTTTTCCTTAAGCTATCAATTTCTTTTTCAAATTCAGGAACACGCGTTGAAACAACCTCTTTCAACTTTATTTCTTTTTCAAGTGAGAGAACAGTGGAAGAAACATTTTCTCTAAGTTCTCGATTCTCCTTTTCAAGTGATAGCTTAGTGTTGGTCACGGTTTTCACCTCATTTTGCAATTCAATAACGGGGTCATTTAACACACGGTTCTCAATGCAAACAAAATGGAAGTCATCAACAATTGAGGTGATCATGCGGATAAGCTTTTCTTTTGACAGTAAATGAGCATGTTATTATAGACTGTGAAGATTTACCTCGGGCATCTCATTTTCAGATTCGGACTCAGAATCAGTCATGGCCATTAAACCGAGATTGGCAGTCTCTTATTGATCATCTGAATCTTCTTCATCGATGTCTCCCCATGCAGCAATCATAGCCTTTTTGAGCTCCTTCCTTAATGAGGTAAATTGTTTCTTCGAGCGATGTTCCTTCTCCCGTTCCCTGCTCCAGTTTGGATAGTCCTTGATCATATGATCTGTTTTGCCACAATTGAAACACCCATCAGTGGAAGTTTGATTTTTTGAGAAGCTCTTACCTTTGTTGTTTGATTCGCGTTTTCCTCTGGCTTGTTTGAAAAACTTCTTGAACCTTCTAGTCATCAACGCAAGTTTTTCATCCTCACTGCCTGATTCATCAGTTGCCGTCGTGGTGCTGGTTTTCAATGCCATTCCGCTGTCTCTCCTAGATGCCTCTTTATTGCGAGAACTGAGCATTAATTCAAACGTCATTAAGTTACCAATTAGTTTTTCCAATGGAAAAGTTTGAAGATCCTTAGCTTCCTGGATCGCTGTGATCTTGGGCATCCAAGCATCGGGCATACACCTTAGGATTTTTTGGACAAGCTCCTCTGTACTAAAAGTTTTGTCAAGAGATTTAAGTTCATTCACAATGTTAGTGAACCGAGTGTACATGTGTTGGATAGATTTGTTTTCTTCCATTGAAAATAATTCAAACTGCCTTACCAACAAATCCACTTGTGACTTCTTGACTTGATTTGTACCTTCATGGGCAACATTTAATGCATCCCATATTTCTGTTGTCGTTGTCTTTCAAAAGATGTGATTATATTCATCGGGTCCAAGAGCAAAGTAAAGTAGTCGAATGGCCTTGGCATTTTTCTCCAGTTTCTTCAAATCATCACTCGTGAGCTCAGATTTGCTCTTGCTTGCTTTCTTTCCTTCCTTTTCAACAGCATCAATGATCAATGGTCCTTCTTCAACGATTTTCCATAGTTGATAGTCCTCAGCTTGGATATGGATTTCCATGCTCTTCTTCCACCAGCTGTAATTCTGTCCGTTGAAGTATGGTGGTCGGGCACTTGATTGTCCTTCACGTATGCCATCAGGTGCACTCATATTTCGAAGATCTCTTCGAAGGGGTTAACCTGTAAAAATAGGAGTACAGTCTCTGATACCACTAGTTAGTGTAGATGACTAGCTCATTACCTCAAGAGGGGGGGGGCTGAATTAAGCCTTTTTTAAATTTAAAATAATTAAACTACTTAACTTAAAAGTAGAAAGGTTACTTAACTTAAAAGTAGAAAGGTTACTCATTCCCAACAGTGTTCCCAAACAAATTCAGTTAAGTAGTGTGCATGCAAAAAAGACTCGTGTTCCCATGCGTGTTCCATTCAGGATAAATAATCTTGTGGAAATGTAATTGTGAAAATAAATCAAACACACAAGAACTTTTTACGTGCAAACCTCTCTTGCTCTGGGAGAGAAAAAAACCACGACCTACTCCTCCGTAGGATTTAAAGCAATGCACTATCACGAGCAAATATGATTTACACTTACAAGGTCAAAATTCCTAGCCTCTAGGCTAAACCCAAGCCTAACCCCAATAGGTGACTCTACCTAGTGCGTCCCTTCACTCTACCACTAGAGTGAAACTAAATTCACTGTAAAACAATGAACAATGTATCTCTAATCGTGCTTCTATGAAAAGCTAAACAGGAACAATTTTACCAAACAAGTATAGTGCTGTTGGAACAGGGGTATGAACGTCAGTCAAAGTCTTCACTGTTCCAGTCAGCTCTTTCCTTCAATGATGAAGATCTCCAGAAGCTCGTGCACTCTTTGAAGTGAACTTGCTAATCCTTCTTTCACAATGATCGTCTACTCTGGAATGCACACTAAAGTCTTCAACATTTTCTTCCTTTTATGCTTAGTGGGAAAACAAAGAAGTTACCCGTCATTTGCTGATTGTGGAGATGAATTTTTTGGCGCAAGGTATCTTCCACTAATAGGATTTGGTTCCCACGTTCAATGCTTGGAAATTGATAGAGATTATCCTTATTTCTCTTTTTAATCTTTGAAGAAAATATATCCTCCTATTTTGTGGACAAAGTCGTTCAACTCCCTTGGCTAATTTTAGCCAAAACATGGAAATGGTAAATGAACAACCAACTAAATGATATTCCTCTTTTTCTTTGAATTTCAAAAGAAATTCCAAAAAATCTGAAGGGATAAGGATCGGTTAATCATTTTCCACAATAAGGTCTTCTTAGAAAAATATTCTCTTAATGAATTTAAACCAAATAAGTGTCAAAGACATGTTTAAAATGAATCAACTTAAAATAAATTAATTCATTTATGAAAAATATGTAATTCAATAAATTCGGTTTAAAACATAAATAAGTGTCGTATTACCCAAGTGTTCAATATCTCGGACAAGTCATGAGGTAATCAAATATGAACGTCAGATTGTTCCATACTCCGTTCCCTGTGATAGGTAAATCAACATACTGAACAATTCACTGATTAAGCTCATTCACAAACAACATCCAGTTTAATCGATACATCCAATACAAGCAATCATAGTAATCAATCAAGAGGCATTCAACTCATCATCATACACATTAACATGTTTGTAAATCATCACAAAATATCCAAGTCAACATTATCGATTACAAGAGATAAAACCTTATTACATACAATCTACCCTTCTTGCTAAGATACAAGAGATAAACCCCACAACTTCCTTGCTTACAATGGTGCAAGGGGTAAACCACCAATCACACAACCCTGCTTCAAGGTGCAAGGATAAAAACCACAATCAAGTAAAAGTAAAGATGGTCCAAACCAACTCTTGAGTAAGCTTCCCTAAGCTTAATCAAGAATTAGCCCACTCAATTGGGGTTGATGATATACCAACTCCAATAGAGCAATCAATCACACAAGCTTAAATTAATGGATACAAAAATTAAATCCCTAGCTTGGTTAATGAAAATCAACAACTCAAAATACAATGATACCCAATCGAAATGTGAGTTGATGATGGATAAGAAGATGCTATGGAATACTCCAATGGATGAATCAATGCTTGAGCTTGAGCAAATATCAACTTAAGTGCTTTTCTTCTTTTGGAGACCTTGTGAGAGCAAAATGAGAGCTTGAGAGTTTTCACAAACTTGGAATAGGTCTCTTGGGTCTTTCTTGCTTCTATCAAACTTATTTTCATCAAAAATTCGGAGCCCAAAGGTCAAGCTAGCCGTTGGATGCAAATGGACAAAATAAAAATCAACCGTTGCAGAAATTTCCGCGCAGGAAAGTCTTCGGTGGACGTCCACGGGAACGTCCATCGGTTATTGCAGAAATGCACAAAAAGAACAGCAACGTGGTTAGACGTCCTCGAGGACGTCCAGCTTGTAAAATTCCTGCATCTTGAAATTTGACGGAACAAAAATTCTCCAAGGCAAGCACATATGCAAAAATCAATATACAAACGCATTGAACATCATAAAAATGATATGTATGGGCATCTAGGATCAATCCAAGATGCGTGATGATGGGCTTTGTCGTGATTCAATAAATTTAAATCCGATAAGCATAAGTTATGAGCAAATATCATTTTAATCATGGAATTCATTTACATCATGCTTTTAAATGATATATATCAAGCTCATAGAGATATAGAAGATGAAATTCATGCTTGATGTATAATTCATGAGAATATAACTCAAATGCATAATGAATTCCAAAGATACTTCATGAAATTATTAAGGAGGGTAAATGTCATGTGTTTTCATCTCAATTAATGATCATCATCAAAACTTTAGATTAACATGTTATACATGCAAATGCTAACAGAGCTCCTCCCTTAAAGAGCATACATCATCACCAAACTCACCTTCACCATAAGCAGATACCACCGAGCTCAAGAAGTGGCATCCAAACAATGCAACATGCCGAGCTTGGGAAGGAGCCGATCAAGGCCATCGCCGAGCATAGGCCAGACATCACCCAAGGTCGAGCTCATGCTCGTCCAACCTCCTTCCTCGTGATGAATGGCTCAAGGTCAAGAGATGGCATGTCTGAACTCTGCTTCATCTTGAGCTTGAGTTCTCACTAGCGGCTTCACAGCCGAGCTTAGCATTAGGCCGAGCTCGAGAGTCCGCGGAGCATGGCAAAGATCATGGAAGCCGAGCATGGAGAAGACGAGCTCATGGACCAAGCTTAGGTCGTGATGGGCTGAGGAATCGGACGGTGTCGATCTCAGGTCGAGTCTCTCCTCTTCGCGACTTAAAATAAGCACATACGCGCGCCGAGCACAGCTCGAGGGCGTGCCTATAGTCAAATCCAAGCATGGATCGAAGTACATCCTGGCTCATAACCATATACGACACTTAGCTCCACGTATGAGTATCACCATGTCGATATCCTCCATCAAAAGCCAAATACCAACGTTGGAGAGTACGTGCGTCGCCTAGCTCATGCATCTCTTGATGCCACGCTTATAAGAGTCCCTTAGATGGGCCAGGTCCATATTATTTGGTCCCAAGCCCAAATATAAAATGACAAGGATAACCTCATTTAAAATGTCCCATCCATATGCAAGGAGGGCAACAAGGTAATTTAACAACTTCCACCACCCTTCTCCCAACCTTCTCTATAAATAGGAGAACTCTTCCTATTCACTTGGCAAAATTTTCAAGGCAAGTTCTCCTCTACTTTCTTGTTTTTCATCCCAAGATCAAGGAGTTAACTTCAGCGTCGGAGGGGCTTCCCCGAGGATAACACCTCGGGTCCCTCTAACATTTTCTTTTCTCTAATGGTGTGCATTTAGCGACAGTTGGAGGTTCACGTGTCCCAAGAGTTCCCGCCACCTTATCTTCACCAAAAAGTGTGATAACATCTTTGGCACCATCTGTGGGAAAAGACACAAAAAGTCATGTCTTCCTACCTATTTTGAAACACTGACGCGAGAGGCAAGATGACCGGGGTGTCAACTAGCCAGTTACCTCCCACGCAAGGAGGAGGTCCTATCACACCCCCCCCCCCCCTCGGAGCATGAAAAAATCATGGAAGAAGTTTCACAAACTAATGGAGAGGTGCTTCCGACTGGAGGGATGGAACAACCAGCCCTTCCCACTCAAGAAGGAGAGAAGCAAGAGCATAGGGAGAGAGCCTTGGCCGACCAGCACAACCTCCCAGTAGCAAAAGATCCCCCGCTAGCTCAAGAAGAAGGACCTCCCACTAGGGAAGAGTTCCGTCAGCTTACCAATCTAATTACGGATGGCTTCTCACAGCTTGCCAAAGCCGCACAACCCACGTCCCCCTACTGGCACCTCATGGTCCTCGAGCACCCCTCTCAGGATATCCATTGCCACAACCAATCATGGGACCACAATTCGTCATCGTCGGATCCTCTGCTAAACCATTTCGTGATATGACATTTGCTAATTGGCCAGGTCACCTAACAGGATACGTACAGCCAACCATGCCCTGGTAGCCGACTGCTCCACCGCTGATCATTCCAGGCTCCCAACCTCATCCGGCTAGGCATGTCGCTGGGTGTCGACCCACCGACACCCACCGAGCTAAGAAGGAGTCTGAGCAAGACCGCTAGCAGGACTGTTGCTGCAGCAGCAAGTGTCCCTAGGGCATTGTCGCCCCCGCGAGCAAACTCGAACCACTTTGATAGCAACTCCGATGACAATAGTGACCAGTGTTCCAGAACTGATAACGAAAGGAAGCACTCCAAAACCTCAAGCCAAAGGGATAGACCCTATTCCCGACTCTCTGCAAGGATGGACCAGGGGTCTGACAGGTCAGGAAGGCGTGAACGGGATACGCGTCCCTTCACACGAGAGATACGGGAGGATCATTACTCTGATAAGATTTGGCTACTAGCCCTGGACACCTATGATGGCATGGGGGATCCCGAGGACCACCTAAACCATTATGAGACCCGTATGTCACTCCAGAACTTCTCTGATGAAATCATGTGCAGGGCCTTCCCTGGGAGCTTTAATGGAGCAGCCAGGAGGTGGTTCCATCGTCTTCAACCCAATTCAATATCTAACTTTGAGGAATTTAGAATGAAATTTGTGGCACAGTTTGCCATTTCAACCATCTTCACCAAAACAGCTCCCAACCTGTTTGAAGTAAAGCAAATATCCAATGAATCCTTAAGAGACTTTATGTCTCGGTTCAACAAGGCTTATGTTGAGATCCCGCGATTAGAAAAGGATGTGGCAACTGCTGCAATCATGACTGGACTACATCCAGGGCCCTTTCGTGATGACCTTTCCATGAGAATGCCACGATCCTTTGACAAACTTTTAAGCCGAGCCAGGAGGCATATGGCATTAGAGAATCTCAACAGCCACCACCGTGAAGAAAATGACCGACGATGGTCGTCTCACCATAACAATCAGCGACCAGGAAAAAACAAGCGAGATTTCAACCCTGCTAGGAACCAGTCCTTCCGAGAAGAAAAGAAAAGAGGAAAATGAGATTTCCGACCCCGTTTTTCAATTTACACTCCACTCAAAGTTTCCCGAGAGGAAATGCTCATAGCAGAAAAAAAGGGCTCACGTCAATTGACTGCCCCGGAGAAGATGATTTCCTCAGCAAGCAAGCATCCAAAAGATAAATAGTGTCTCTTCCCACTACAACAAAACAGAGCAATAACCACGGGAATTAATGCTACCCGTGGCCAAAGAGATATATTTAGCCACGAGTGGGAATAACCCGTGGCAATTTTATAGGTGGCAAAAATGTGAGCCACAAATATAATTTTCCGTCACTATTCATACTTTATAGCCATGCGATCTTCTTTCCCGTAGTTACAATATTAAATATACTCATGGAATTTTAACTTCTGTGGCAATAAAATTTTACAAAAATTATAAAAAGTTCTAAATAATTCTAATTTTTTTTTTAAAATAATAAAAATTCTATAAAACTAAAAAAAATATAAAATTAAAATACAATCTAAAAAAATTCTAAAAAAAGTTTAGAAAATAATCTGTTTATTTTTTTGATTTGTTAAAAAGAAAATTAAAGGTTATTTGATTTTTTTTTTTATTTTGAGGGTTTTATGGGTTTTGAGGGTTTTAGGCTTTTAAAATTTGTATATATTGTAGTTTATATCTTAGTTACAAGCTACAAACTATATATATGTAAACCCCCTAAACTTTTAAACCTTCCAAAATCCCTAAATCGTTAAATCCCTAATCATTAAACCCTAAACCCCTAATCATTAAACCTTAAACCCTTAAAACCCTAGTATCTGTCTATATATTTCTTTTTAATAATAATAATAATACAAATAAATAGATACATAATTTAATAGTTAAAATGTGATGGGAATTATTTGAAATAAAACTAAATTACATAAATCTAATTAACTAAACTTAATTCAAATTTCTCTCTCTCTCCCCCTCTAGTATCTGTCTCACTCTCGTAACCCTCATTTCTTCCATCTCCCTCTCTCTTTTCTTTCTCAATCGGCGGTAGAGGGTGAAAATTGTTGATGGTGAAAATTGTTTAAATGAAATGTTAATAATTAGTAGTTAAATTATATTTAGCTAATTTAAAGCTAAATCAACCTAGACTAAAATAAAAATTAAATTAAGCTAAACCTAAATCTAAAGATATTCCCATCTCCCTCTCTCACGTAGCCGCTCCCCCACTTCCCATTCCCTCTTCTCTTTCGATCGGCGACACCAATGCAAAGCGGAGGCCGACGGCGGCAACTCAAGGATGGTGGTTGGCGGTGGTCGTCTACAGAGAGGGCGGCGGCCAACGACTAGGCACAGGCGCTGAGGTGATTGGCAGTTGGAGCGTGGGGAGGGAGGCGATTTCGCGATACGGAATTCAACCGGATTTCAACCAAATCTCCCCGGAAATTGACCGGTAAACCTTCGATCTCACTTTCCTTAAGCTTCGAATTGCTTCTTTTATGTTGATTCCATGTATATCGTTGAGTTTAGGGCGATTCTATGTTGGAATTTGGGGGCTGCCATGTGGATTGGTATGGGCGTGTGTACAGGCTGCCATTTCCTCATCCTTAGTTTATTACTATGTGTCCTTTTGATAAGTAATTGCTTAAATCTGTTTTCTTCTTTGAACCTGTAGCTAATACTATCGATCATTTTACAGGATTCAATGTGGAGAAAGTTCAATAGAAGAATGTGATGTTCACTGTGTGGGATGTTGGTGGGCATGAGAAACTAAGGCCACTCTAGAGACATTACTTCAATAATACAGATGGACTAGTACCAATTCTTCTTACCCTTTTGTTTTTCACTAGGCTTTATTCCTTTGCCTAGACCATCTTTTAAGCTTATGAGTTGACATTGTTAGCAAAGGAGACAGTTTGTTGTGGTATTGCATCTGACTTACTGGACCCTTTTTTTATGGGAACTATTAGTCTATACATGTGCATCCAATGATGTTTCATCGGCGGCTTTGTTTGTAGATCTATGTAGTTGATTCCTTGGACCATGAGAGAATCGGGAGAGCAAAAGCTGAGTTTTAGGTGATATTTCAATGACATTTTAGCAATCTAATATGCAACTTTTGGTGAAATCCTTGTATTGACACAGGCACTGTTATTGCAGGCTATCATCAGTGAATGAGTGATCCTTTCATGCTTAACAGTGTTATCTTGGTTTTCGCAAACAAACAAGATATGGTAAGTCCCTACTTGTTTCTCTCAAGCGAAACAAGACTCTTCCCTGTAGAATTGCTAGAAAATGTAATTATGTTTGTCATAACTCAATACCCTTTGTGGCTGATGGGGAAATACCATGATTGAACGAGGCTGAATTGGTTGAAACAATTGTAAATGTCTCTCTCTGCAAGGTTGTAAATTGCTTATTTTCAGGTGTCAATGTCTGAGGCTATCAAGAATATTTCACTTTTGAACCACATCAGTGTTTGAAATCTAAATATAACAGTATCACATGCCTCAAAGCTCTCATATTCTAAGTGACTGCTTCTTATGACTCATAAATTTATTCTAAGTGGTTACCTTTTATGACTCTCAAATTTCTACTTTTACCTTCTTAATGATGTCGTGACTATTCACCGGTTCTTATACACTTTGGTTCTATGTATAGGTATTCTTTTAAAGGTTCCTGTGTCAATGCTGTTGAAGTTTTTCAAGAGAGTCGGGCTACAGTTTGTGGTTCTCAGTTATGATATGTATTAGTTTTGTTTTCTTAGATATTTTTGGATCGTCTAGTTTCAACGTAAAATATAACACATGTGCTTAGTTTTTGTTTGCTGAGAGTAGTATAGTAGAGTAATTAGATGTCTTCTCCTATTGTTAGTCTTTACGATTAGGATATAATTTATTTTTATTTTTATTTTTTTGGCTAGCATGTTTTCTAGTATTGCTAGTCCTATTTGTAAACCTGAAGTTTTATAATTTGAAAAGAAAAATTTTAGTATTATTGCTTATTTTACTAATCGTGTTTTATTTACTTTAGATGTTCTTTTTAAAAATAATAAAATTAAAATAAATCTATGGCACATAAAATTATTATGGTATTGTAAAATTCATTTTTAGTAACGGGTTAATTAACCCGTGGTAAAAGTTTATTTTAGCAACAGATTTAATACTTTTAGCTTCGGTATAATACTGGTGGCTAAAAGTGGTTACATTTAGCCACGCGATATTATCAGTGGTAGGAAATTTTAATTTTAGTCATAAGAGAGCTCGTGGCTAAAAAGAAGACCCTTTGCCACGAGTTTAATTTATCAGTGGCAAAAAATTAGCCAGGGGAGCTAATGCCACGGACAATTATCCCGTGGCTAATTGTTTTAGCCATGGATTTTTTCGATTTTAGCCACATTTTTGTCTTTGGCAATAGACCTGCTTTTTTGCAGTGTCCACAATGATCACGGTCACACGACCAGGGAATGCATCGTTCTAAAAAACCAGATTGAAGAACTGATCAGGAAAGGAGCCTTCAAGAAGTATATGCGCACCGGCCAGGATGATTGCAAAGCCGTAATAGACAAGGAAAGGGACCGCAGCTGCAGCCTTAGTCCAAACAATTGTCAAGGAAAACCTCCTACCAGAAGCACACAAGTGATAGCCATGATTGCTGGAGGAACCGCCTGTGGAAGAGATAGCACAAACCAACGCAAGAAGTATGCTTGCATTGATAGTGTGAATGAAGTATATCGAAAGAGAAACAAGACTCAATCCAACAGTGATGAGCAACTAGCCTTCACTAAGGCAGATGAAAAAAACGTTGCCTATCCCCACCAGGACGCGGTGGTCAAATTGCCATAATAAAAAATACAGAGATACGCAGGATCCTGGTGGACACAGGAAGCTCAGCTGATATCATGTATTGGGATGCGTATAGGCGCCTTCATGAAGCTAACGGAGCCAAGGAAGACAATCTGAAGCCAGTGAAGACCTCCCTAGTGTGGTAGAAGGCAATGGAACATTAACCGGATATGAGCAAATGCTCTGGTGAAGGGGAGATGAGATTGACAGAGTTGAGATTGAGAGGGAAATGAAGGGAGATTG
>JAOWBR010154558.1:0-22296 GCA_028571145.1 Dionaea muscipula
GATGAGAAATTCGCACTTGGCCATCGTTGCAAGCGGCTATTTTTGATAGATCTGACAGAGGAAGAGGCTTCTTCGGACGATAAGGCAGCGGACGTTGAGGGCATCAAGGAGATCAACCCAACCGACACCATCCCAGAAATCTCTATTCATGCTATGACTGGAGCACCATCTCCACAGACCATGTGAGTACCCGGAATGATCGGCACAAGACACATTGTGATTCTCATCGATAGTGGGAACACTCATAATTTTTTGTCGGTCAAAGTTGCTGCTCAACAGAAGATTGTCCCCAACCGACGAGAAAAATTTGAGGTTCTTGTGGCGAATGGAGAAAAGCTTGATTGCCAAGGAATGTGCACGAGAATTCAGCTGAAATTGCAAGGGGTACTATTCTCCACCGATTTTTTCCTCCTTCCCTTAAGTGGGTATGATGTTGTGTTAGGAGCACAATGGTTAGCTCAACTTGGTGAAATCCACTGGAACTTTCGCAAGCTCTCGATGAAATTTGGATTAGAAGGCCAGAACATCGAATTGATAGGGTTGAAAACTCCACCGGATCGCCTCCTTAGTGAAAGCAAGATGGGGAAAGTGATCAAGAAGTCAAACCGTGGGGTATTCCTTCAACTATATGCAGTCCAACTGGGCGAACAGCAACCTACGGCTCCAGGAATTCCCTATGAAATCAGTAATGTCCTGATTCAGTTCAGCACCTTATTCACAAAGCCGTAGGGCCTTCCTTCGCAACGTTCCCAAGATCACAGAATCCCTCTTTTGCCATCCAGCCAGCCGGTAAATGTAAGGCCATATCGCTACCCTCACTATCAAAAGACTGAGATCGAGAAAATTGTTGCAGATCTACTTGGACAAGGCGTAATTCGACCCAGTGTCAGCCCTTACTCTTCTCCAGGCTTGTTGGTCAAGAAGCAAGATGGACCTTGGCGCATGGGCATGGACTATCGAGCACTTAACAAACTCACCGTCAATGATAAGTTCCCCATCCCTCTCATTGACGAGCTGCTTGACGAACTCCATGGTGCCCAATATTTTTCAAAGCTGGATTTACGCTCTGGGTATCATCAAGTCCGCATGTGGCCAACCGATATTGAGAAGACGACTTTTCACATGCACCAAGGACACTGTGAATTTCTAGTCATGCCGTTTAGGCTCACTAACGTCCCGACAACCTTTCAAGCTCTCATGAATGACATCTTCCAACCATTGCTCCGTAAGTCCGTCTTGTTTTTTTTTTATGATATATTAATACATGGTTCTACCTGGGACTTACATTTGTAGCATCTCCACCAAGTATTCACCATTCTGTGGCAACATAACTTCTTTTTACGCTAAGACAAGTGTTGGTTTGCTCAGCAGAAGGTGGCTTATTTGGGACATGTGATTTCCGCGAGCGGAGTTGAGGCGGATGTGGAGAAATCATGGCTATGGTCGAATGGCCTACACCCACCCCGAAGTCTCTATGAGGACTTCTTGGATTGACAGGTTAATATAGAAAATTTATCCGCTCCTATGGCCACATCGCCAGACCACTTACTGACTTGCTCCGGAAGGACGGATTTCACTGGTATTCCTCAACAGAATTGGCATTTACCACCTTGAAGGCACCCATGACTCAAGCTCCTATTTTGGCCCTCCCAGATTTCTCCAAACAGTTTGTGGTAGAATGTGATGCCTCGAGGGAAGGTATAGGCGCCATCCTAATGCAGGTAGGTAGGCCGATTGCGTTTTTTAGCCGAGCTCTCCACGGAAGGAATAAGATGTTGTCTGCATATGAAAGGGAGATGTTAGCCCTCGTGGCCGCGATCTGTCAGTGGTGTCCTTACTTATTAGGCAGTACATTTGTGGTCCGCACGGATCACCAAAGCTTGTGTTTCTTATGGGAACAAACGATCAACACCGAGGCTCAACAAAAGCGGCTTGTCAAGTTATTGGGCTACGATTTTACCATTGAGTGTAAGAGCGGGGTCACAAATTCGGCAGCTGATGCACTTTCCAGGGCTCCGTCCGTGTCCAGCTACGCGATGAGCAGACCATTTCCGCAATGGGTTGCTGCCCTTAGGGATGAAACTGCCATCAATCTAGGGATGGGTATTTATACCGCCCCGACCGAACCCGCCTCGTTCCCCGCCCCGTTCGGTACAGGGATTCGGGGATTTTTTCGAGGGCGGGTTCGGAGATGTGTACAAAAAAAGCGGGGATCGGGTCCGGGGCGGTTTTAGGGGTCCCCGCCCCAATCCCCGAACCGCCCCGGTCCTTTAGGGTTAAAAACTTCTAGTCTTGGCTATGAATGAATACATAGTCCACTTCAGCTTATGGGCTATCTCTAAGGTGCATGCATGTGTCAGTGTGATGACTAACTCTTCTAATGGCCAAGATACTATGGCATTTGCTGTGAAAACTGATGCTTCTAAGGCAAGGTCTGGTTCTTCCAATAAGAATTTCAATCGCAATCAAAAGAAAGAGCGACCTCTATGCACTCATTGTGGATACAAGGGACATACTATAGACAAGTGCTATAAGTTGCATGGATATCCTTCTAGATATCAACCATGGCAGAGGTCCAATTTGAGCAATTCTCAGTCCTTGAATGTTGTGGTTGATCAAGTCTCTGATTCTAGCTCAGCAACATATATAACCCAACCTAGCTATTATTTGCATGGGCTATATAAAATTAATAGATTCGGGTTCCCCGAATCCCCGCGGGGATCCCCGTTCCCCATTCGGGGCGGGGATGGGGGAGGAAAAAATTTCCACGGCGGGGATTGGGGCGCAGACGGGGACCGGTTTCGGGTTCGGGGATCAGGGACGGGGATACCACTCCCCGGCCCCGAACCGGACCAATGCCCATCCCTAACCACATTTATGACCATTCATGGGATTCTACATGACTCCTTTTGCCCAGATACACCACAACAAAATGGTGTTACTGAACGTAAAAATTGTCATCTTTTAGAAATAACATGAGCCCTTATGTTCCACGTGAGTATGCCTAAAATATTTTGGAGTGAAGTCGTTTTAACTGATGCCTACTTAATCAAACGCATGCCCTCCTCTGTTATTCAAGGACAGATACCTTTTCGTGTCTTATTCTGATATAGTTAGTTCTTTGCACCCATTCACCCTCTTCCCTTGTGTATCTTTAGATGTACTTATTATGTTCAGAATATTCGCCCTACTCTCACAAAACTTGATTCTAAATCTTTGAGATGTATCTTCCTAAGCTACTCTCGTTCTCAGAAGGGCTATCAGTGTTATTCTTCTAACTTGAGACGATTTTGTGTTTGCTAACGTCACACTTTTGATGAGTCTACACTGTTCTTCTCCTCATCCGTATCTTCGTCCTTTCTTCCTCGTCCATCTCAGTCTTTGTGTGGATGATGACACTTTAGTCTATGAGTCTCTTCCGCGTCAATCTATGTAGCCTCCATCCCCCTCCCTGTCTCTGTCAACTTGTTCCTCTACTCCACTTCCTACCCGTCATGTGTATACTAGTCGTTCGGGTCGAGTCATATCTTTTGGTACTGACTTACCTCCAGTTGGGTTGGATTCTCCTCCCATAGCTGCCTGAGCCGACCCTACTACTTCACCTCCTCCGTCACATTTGCTCATTCCTTGTCATATGCTCCTTCCTCACATTTGGATGTTCCTATCGCCCTATAGAAAGGCAGCGATAATGTGCTATATATCCCCTCTTTATCCATATATCATATACAGGGGTTTCTTCTACCTTGCAGGCCTTTATCTTTGTCATCTCCTTAGTCAGTGTCTGAGGCTCTCTCTTCCTCGAGGTGGAAATAGGCTATGCCTGAGGAGATGGCGGCTCTCGAGTCTAACCAGACATGGGATCTTGTTCCTTTGCCTCCCAGGAAGAAGGTTATTTGTTGCAAGTGGGTCTTTGTGGTGAAGATGCATCTTGATGGCTTTGTTGCTCGTCTCAAGGCCCGTTTGGTGGTCAAAAGATATGCTCAGGTCTATGGCGTTGATTATACTGACACATTTTCTCTCGTGTCCAAAATAACGTTTGTCCGTCTACTGATCTCTCTAGCCGCTTCCTATCATTGATCTTTGCATCAGCTGGATGTGAAGAATGTTTTTCTTCATGGAACCTCACTAAGGGGGTATATGTGAAGCAACATCTTATGTTCATTGCTCAGGGGGGGGTGTGGATATGTGTCATTTGAAGAAGTCCCTTATGGACTTCGGCGGTCTCCTTGAGCGTGGTTTGGATGGTTTAGTTCTGTGGTTTTGAAATTTGTTCTACAATAGTCAGCAAAAGATCATTCGGTTTTCTATCGGCATTCTAGTGATGAATGTATCTTTCTTGTGGTGTGTGTTGATGATATTGTCATCACTGATAGTAACAGCTCAGGCATTTCTTCTTTGAAGACATTCCTCCAGAGCCATTTCTAGACCAAAGACCTTGGGTCTTTGAGGTACTTTTTGGGGATTGAAGTATCTCGCTCTAAGTGTGGGATTTTCTTATCCCAACGCAAATATACATTGGACTTATTGCAGGATACCGATAAGCTAGACACTAAGCTAAGTGATACTCCGATGCTTCCTAAGACGAAACTTTTACCTGCAGAGGGTGTTGTAACGCTTGGTAGGTAAGCTGAACTATCTTGCTATCACACGTCCTGATATTGCATTTTCAGTCAGCGTGGTTAGCCGATTTATATCAGATCCCCGAGTTCCTCACTGGAAACAACCATGCACATTCTTTGATATATCAAGGGACATCCTAGTCAGAGGCTACTCTATAGTGGTCATAGTCACAGATGTGTTGAAGGTTTCTCTAATGGAGATTGAGTTGGCTCACCCTCAAATTGAAAGTTCACCAGTGGACAGTGGTTAGTGTTTTTATTGGTGGCAAGCTGATTTCGTGGTAAAGCAAGAAGCAGTCGACTGTTGCTAGATCTAGTGCCGAATCTAAGCATCGTGCTTTAGCTCATTTGACGAGTGATGTCACCTATCTTCGTAAGTTACTCGATGTGTTGAAGCTTCTTGCCCCAAGACCTGCTCAACATAGCTTCAAATCCAGTCTTTCATGAAAGGACGAAGGATATCAAGGTTGATTATCACTTTGTACGAGAAAAGCTACAGAGTGGTGATATTTTGTTGAGCGATGTGAAGATAGGCGAGCAGCTTGGTGATATCCTAACTAAACCCCTTTCTGCAAATCGGGTTGAATATATTTGTAACAAGTTGGACATGATTAACATCTATGCTCCAACTTAAGGGAGAGTGTTCTGAGTTTTTGTGAATTGGGCTTTTGGGATTGGGCTTATTCTATGTTTTGTATTGGGCTTGTTCTATTCATTGTCAAACATATAAATACATATCTAGCCTCACATTGTCAAACATATAAATACATAGTTATCCTCACTTTTGAGGTTAAACTTTCTAATCACATTATCCTACACTTATGATATGCACTATAACATATTTAGTCATCCATTCATGCAATAGAAACATATCCCATCCCATTTAATGCATAAAATGTGATTAAAACCACACTCCCTTTGTTTTCAAGAATTTTCGTTGAAATGTAGCAACCACTTGTTGCTCTTCCATGAAGCTTGACATGCGGACAAAAAAAAAAAAAAAAAAACTGGTTAAAACCTTGACAAGAAACAGAAGGGAGCTCCACCACAAGATTCATGGAGTAAGGCATGAAAGTTCAATTTCCAACAATTAAAATTGCAGAAGACGGTAAGACGCCACCCTACTCCTATGTAACAATTTCCGACCATACTGTAGCAGCTTCAATCCTACAAAAGATGCCTCATGCCACCATATCCATCTCACACAAAAAAGGATGCATCAAACTCATGAGAGAAAAGGTAAGGGCGATGAATTGGCAAGTTCAGTTAGATTTTCACTAGTTTGGCATGTAGATCACTAAGCCTCTCTCCACAATTGCTCATTCTGGCATTGACTTTGTTCACATCTGGTGTTTTGTGCATGACAACATCCAACCTAGTATCAAAATGCTAACAATGGATGAATCTCAAACAACAAAGAACATTACATGTTGACTAACCAAGGTTTTTGGTTTCACAAACCAAATAAGCACAAGAGCCAAATAGAATACAGGAGATATTCCATAAGCACTAGAAATCCAAGGATAACCGGCAACAGTTTGGAATATCAGATACAGCTCTAGGGGTGTACCAAAAGGGTGATGATTTCATCCTACCCTCGTTAAATGCCAACATTGGACAAGCAACACCTTTTTCCAGCAAACTGCTGATGTCATCTAGTAAACTGTCGAGTGATGGGGTACTTAAAACCAGACGCCATTCCTATATCTAGCAGTTTAAAATTTGCTTTACTTTCCTCCTCTAATTGTTTCCATCAATGGTTTCCTTAGTTAGGAAGAAGTGCACAATCCATGTTTTAACTCCGGTGGCATTGTGGTAAGGGGGCGAGTTGAAGTAGAAGACCAATTTATAAGCATTATACCACAAGCTTAAAATTTTTGGTAGTGAGTTGTTCAACTCTGCTAAAACTATTTGTCAACATACAACCTCACAAGCCTACCAAAGCCTAGTTAGCAAGAGAACTAGGACAAAAGTATTTAAGTAACCACAGTGATCAGGTTCACACCACCTTCATGTCGCACTCTAGGTACAAAGTATTGGATCAAAGGGAAAATAATGGAACTTCTAGAATACTAAGCACCAGCAACCAGACACTACACACTTAGACGATTGACTCGGTGCAAAGCAAGTACATCTTTTGGAAATTGCTTTAGGAATGTTAAACCCTTGTGTTCCACTGAATCCCATGAAGATTTTCTCCACAGAGATACAGTGGCATTGATTAATACGCTAAAATCTGCAATGATCGTAGCTGCATACCTTGAACCTTGAGGCTACAGAAGAAAATTTGTATGAAGAACGGGAAGACTCCTCTGGCATTGAAGGAAACAGACCAGAAATAAAGGAGCACTTTGAAGAGGATAAAAGATTACAATGTTCCATGACTACATAGTCACGGTTTTTGTCAAGAAAGGTATCTGTTTGGTATGTGACCTGCAGAAATATTGCATGAATCTATCATACGAGTATAAAGTGAAACCAACTTACAGACCAAACAAATTGCACTTGTTAAATCATGCCTTGCCAGCATAATGAGATACAGTAAAATCTGTACGGGAAAACTTTGCTTTTTCCAATCTTGGATGTGCCTGAAAATTGTAGAACAACTTGGTTGAAAATGTCTCAGGTGTGGATCTTGGGAACATGCTGCATATAAATAGAAAAGTCAGGATAAGTATAAACTACATGCTAACAGTTTCATAACAGAATGAGCCAAATCAAGGGAGAATCTTAGACTGTACCAAGCCTCATCCAATAGCGCAATTATCCCAATTGGTTTCTGCAAATTCAAGTAACAATATTATGACAGTAATGTTTTGATATGAAAAGCAAACAATATTACTGCCCAAATATGTATATGCACATATCTGAACACGCGCACACACACATATGTCAATGTTGTCAAAATCACGATTTTACTCATAAAAACGTTACGAATCTAGACCCCTAAAACATGACAACTTGGATTAAAAAAAATTTATTGGTAAAATCGTGTAAAAATGCAAAAAAAAAAAAAAAAAACGTTAAAATCGGTAAAATCGGTCGTTTTTACCGTTATTTTACGATTCTACCATGAAAGCTAAAATCAAAAAAAAAATATGTAAAACAAAAAAACATAAAAGAGGAAAACTAAAAAAAATAGAATCCCTAGCAAATCTCACTAGTCACTTACCAGTTACCCCTGACCTCTCTCGATCTCCCATCTCTCTCCCTACTCGGACCACCATTTTTCCCGACAAACACCACCCCGAAGCCGGCGAGCAACCTGCAATGACTGGTAGAGTCCGAGCCTAAGACGAATCAGCCTGGAGCTTGGACAAACCAAGGAGAAATCGACAGCGAACCACCTGGTTGCTGACAGCGAACCAAGGAGAAATCGAAGGACAGACAAGGGTTGATTTCAACCCAAATCTGGTGATAAGAGCCTAAACCCACTTTAATTCCTCCCGATCTAGTAATTTAATGGTTTGATTTTGTGAGATTGTGGGATTGTGGTATTTGTGGGAAGAAACAAAGAAATCCCCTTTCTGTTTGTTTGTGTTTATTTACATACAGGCATACAGCAACAATTTTTTTTTCATTGATTACTCTTTTTATTTTCTACACTACTTCTGTTGATTTGTAGAGAAGCTTTCGTTTTTTGGTATCAAAATGTCTACAATTGGGTCTTCAAAAGCTATAAGAAAAAATGCCTCTGGAAATAGGAGTGATGTGGGCTAGAACATGGTGTACACATTGATAAAAATTCAAAAAGAGTCAAGTGCAAATATTATGATGAAGTAATTGCTAGAGGTATTTATCGTTTTAAGCATCATATTTGGCCAGAACTCAGAAAGATGTAAAGTCTTGCTTGAGTGTGCCAGAAGATGTGCAACAACAAATGACAGAGGTGTTGTTTAAGAATGAGGAAGCATCAAAAAAGAAAAGAAAACAGATGGTAGACACGGGAGATGGATCAGAGGATGAGATGGTGCAGAATGTTTCTTCAAAGAAAAAAGAAAATGGTGTAATGGATGCCTTTGTCACAAAGAAGGGTGGAGGTCCGTAAACCACCCTGAATCAGTTTATGAAAAAAAGATTTGAAGGAAGATGTATGCCAACAAATTGCTTGATTTTTTTACAAAAATGCTATTTCTTTTAATTGTGTAAAAAATCCTGAATTTGCAAAGATGCTTCAGTTGTTTGGAAGATGTGGTTGTGGATTGAAACCTCCTTCATATCATGAGATTAGAGAGACATGTTTGAAAAAGGAAGTCAATCATACAATGGAGTTGTTAGATAACTACATAACTGAGTGGCAGAAAACGGGATGTTCCATTATGTCGGATGGATGGACTGACAAGAAGAGGCATTCCATATGCAATTTTTTGGTGAATAATCCCAAAGGTACAATCTTACTCAAATCCTTGTTCTTTGGTTCAGAAAAGGTAATCATCTTGTTGCATCTTGTTTTAGTGTTAACTCTAATGACTGTTGGATAATTGACACGAGCAATAGATCATATGACAGGGTCATCAGAATTTTTTTCTTCCTACAGTCCTTGTGCAGGGAATTAAAGGGTAAAAATAGTAGGTGGTTCTTTCTCAGCAGTAGTGGGGAAAGGATCAATTGTTATTTCACCTGCTCTCACACTCCATATGTCCTTCATGTTCCAAAATTATCCTGTAATTTGTTCTCCGTTAGTAAGTTAACTCGTGATCAAAATTGTCGAGTTAATTTTTCTTCGTTTGATTGTCAATTTCAGGATTTGAACACGAGGAAGATGATCAGCAGTGCTAAAGAAGTTGAAGGTCTCTATTTTCTTGAAGACGGATATAACTCGAAAAGGCAATCCCAGAAAATTTGTCACAATTCTATTTCATTTCATAGTGTGAATGAAATTATGGTATGGCATTTTAGATTAGGATATCCAAGTTTTCACAATATGAGACATTTATTTCCAAAATTTTTCATGAATAAAAATCCAACTTAATTTCAGTGTGAAATGTGTGAACTTGCTAAACATCATTGGACCACTTTCCCAGCACAACCTTATAAGGCCACTAAACCCTTCACCATGATCCATAGTGATGTTTGGAGACCTTGTTGAATTAAAACAATCACTGAAAAACGATGGTTAGACTAAGGCATTGCGTGTTAGATAGCCGACAGCCAACGTACTATATTTGTCGAATTGCAGCCAACCCCACCTAGTGGGATTTGGTATAGACGATGATGGCTAGAAAACGATGCTTCATAACTTTCATTGATAACTATACTCGGATTACTTGAGTTTTCTTGCTTCATGAAAAATCAGATGCTAGAAATATGTTCAAAATTTCTATAAAATGATTCAAACGCAATTTCAAACTCAGATTCAAATTTTCAGAAGTGATAACGATAAAGAACATTTAATAAGATGTTGGGGAATTTTTTATTTTACCTTTTTTTGAAAATGGCATTGTTCACCAAAGCTTTTGCAAAAACACCCCACAACAAAACAGGATAGCAGAAAGGAAGGAAAAAACACCTAGAAATTGCTAGGTCTTTAATGTTCTTGACCAAAGTTCCCAAATATTTATGGGGTGAAGCCATTCTCACAGCCACATATTTAATCAAATAGGAATTATTGGGTGCCTTCCAAAGCTTTGAAATTTCAAACCCCCGTAGATTGCTTCAAGAGATTCTTTCCTTCCTACAGGCTCTCACATGATCTTCCACTTAAAGTGTTTGGATGTAGTGCATTTACTCACATTCATGGCATCAATCAGGGATAACTTGAACCTAGAGCTAGAAAATATGTGTTCGTTGGTTATCCGACAAACCAAAAAGGATACAAATGTTCTCCATGGATGTAACCTTTTTTGAAGATAAACCATATTTTACATCGACTCATCTTCAGGGGGAGACATCCAACGAAGATTCGATTTTTTATTTGTTGTTGGATGATTTTTACCTAATAATCATAAGGGGACCGACACTATTCACAAGGAATCTGAGACTACGGTTAACACTGAAAATGGTATGGATATATCTCATGATCCAGGTACAAAAAATAATGAAAATAGGGAAGAATCTTCCATGTCATTACCAAATGAAACCAGGAAGAAAATGAGATGTGTATGAGACAAGACGGTTGTCGTTATAATGGGAAAGTCTTCTCTAGGAAGTATCCGGATCAAGAGAAAAGAACTGACAACTTAAAGCATGGTCAAGAGTCTATCCCGAGGACAAATCCCAAGGTGGAAAATCAATCAGGTAATTCTCAGTCCGAGTCTAGTTCTATTGAGGTTGTGTCTTCTAAACCAGTTTTCATTTCAAAATATGATGAAACATTAGATATGCCTATTGCTCTTAGGAAAGGAACCAGGAATTGTACTAAATATCCTTTGTTTAATTTCTTTTCTTATCAAAGTCTGTCTCCTTCTTTCCAAGCATTCACCTCAAAATTATTCAGTGTTGTCATTCCAACGACTATACAGGAGGCTCTAAAAGTTCCTGAATGGAGGGAGGCAGTTCTTGAAGAGATGAGATCCCTTGAGAAGAATCAGACGTGGGAGAAAGTGGAACTTCCTGAAGGAAAACGCTAGTTAGATGCAAGTGGGTATACACTGTTGAATATAATTCAGATGGGCCAGTTGAGAGATACAAGCCTCAGCTAGTTGCCAAGGTACACAAACCTATGGCATTGATTATTCATAAACCTTCTCACCAGTTGCTAAGTTGAATACTGTAAGAGTCTTACTTTCTGTTGCGGTTAATCTGAATTGGTCTTTGCAACAGCAAGATGTCATGAATGGTTTCTTAAACGGAGATCTAGAAGAAGAAGTATACAAGGAGGCTGAATGCTTCGGGAGGAATATTTGTAAGTTGAAAAAGTCTTTATATGGACTTAAACAATCTCCGAGCGCATGGTTTGACAGATTTACTAGGCTTGTAAAGACGCAAGGCTTCTCACAGGGACAGTCTGACCATACTCAGTTCATAAAGACATCTGCAGAAGGTCACAGTTTTGATTGTTTATGTGGATGACATCTCACCGGGGATGATGTTGAAATGGATAAACTGCAAAAAGGTCTCTCAACCGAATTTGAGATTAAAGATCTAGGACCACTCAGATACTTTCTCGGAATGGAAATTGCAAGATCTAAGAAAGGCATAGTAGTTTCTCAACGAAAGTATATCCTAGATCTCTTGGAAGAACGAGAATGAGTAGCTGCAAAGCATCAAATACCAATACAAGTTAACTCGAAATTCAGGGAAATTAAGGAAGGAGCTCCTGTGGATATTGCGCGGTATCAATGCTAGGTGGGGAAGTAAATATACTTATCCCACACACCACCAGATATTTGCTTTGCTGTTAGTATGGTGAACCAAATGATGCATGCCCCCTATGAAGAACACTTGGAGACAGTCTACAAGATTTTAAGATATTTAAAGGGAACTCCAGGAAGAGGTTTGTTCTTCCGGAAGAGTGAGCAGTGAAGGATTGAAGTCTACCATGATGCAGACTGGGCAGGGTCTGTAACTGATAGGAGGTCTACTTCTGGATATTGTACCTTTCTATGGGGAAATTCAATAACCTGAAGGAATGAAAAGCAAAATGTTGTGGCCAGAAGCAGTGCAGAAGCAGAATACAATGCAATGGCTCAAGGGGTTTGTGAGATACTCTGGTTGAAAAGGGTACTGTAAGAACTTAATAGAGCAATGGAACTTCCCACGTAGATATTTTGTGACAATAAGGAAGCCATTTGTATTTGCCAATAATCCTGTTCAACACGACCGGATGAAACATGTTGAGATTGACAAACACTTTATAAAAGAGAAACTTGAAAAAGGAGTTATTTCAATACCATTCTTGCCTACAAATAGTTGATATCCTCACTAAAGGATTACCTAGGAAAAAATTTGAGTTTTTTGTAAACTGGTTGGGCATGATTAATATGTATGCACTAACTTAAGGGGGAGTGTTGGTGAAATCAAATCTAATGAGCTGTCCTATTAGCTGTATTCATATATAAATAATAGGCAGGGGATATTTAGAGAATAATTAGGATTTTATAGTTTCCTAAGTTAGCAATATCCTCCAGAAGTTTAAGGAGAAAATTAGGGCAGTATTCTCCTATTTATTCTTTGTAATTTTCTCTATTCAGTATCAGTAAAGAATAATGTTTCTTTTCTCTATTCAATACCAGAGGCACATACAGGATGAATTATACAAGATGAGGTGCCATGGTGCTTATTATTTGTTGATAGTACTATTTTGGTTGATGATACTAGATAAGTATTGATGCCAAGTAAGGAACTTAGAGTATTAAGGATTATAGAGAAAAAGATTGAATATGTGGATAACTTCTTAAGAGGTAGAAGAAATGATGTTAGATGTGCTTTTACAAACTGCTAGTCTACCTAAAAGAGAATCTTATAAGCATATTAGTATAATGCTACACAAAGAAGAGGGGCTGGTAAAAAGAAACATCCCTGCAGCGATGTTGCCCATAGGACCAAAGCTAGCTGGTTGAAATGGAAGAGCAGTTCCCGACACTATGTGACCCAAAAAAGTACCTGTGAAGCATAAGTTCATAGGACAGGGATCCCTGCAGCGATGTTGTATGGTAAAAAGAAAGAGTATAAGGTACTCAAGGAGAAACATCCAGAGAATGGTGTAAGGAAAGTGAAAATGTCCCTAATCTATCTTTTTAACCAAAATACTTCATAAATGATCTTTAGTTAACTCATATCATCTCGGCCTTTATCCCACTAGGTAAGGTTAGCCACAGACATCCATTTCCGACATTCTGAACAGTCGAGGGCATCTATAATAATGACTTGTAAAAATTTCAAATCCACTCTTAAAATTTCATATCTTCCTCTTATCCTCTTCCCTTCAACTAGCATCACCACCTCTTTTCTCACCGATGCCTCCGACAGTCTCCTTACCATATATCCAGTTCATCTTAGACGATTTTTCCTCATCTTATCATCAATCAGGGCTACTCCTACCAGTCGACGAATCTCTGTGCTATATTTCCTGTCCTTTAAGGTTACTCTTTGCATCCATCAAAACATCTTCATCTCCGCTACGCCTACTCTTTGAACATAACTCTTTTTGATAACATTCCGAGCCTAATAGCTATCCTATAGAACTTGAACTTTCTTTTAAACCTTACAGGCATCTTTTTATCGCATAAGAACTCAAATGTCTCTCTCCACTTTTGTCAATCGACATTAATCCTATGAGTAACGCTCTCATCAATCTTCCCATCACAATTAATCTAAGACGCTAGATATTTGAATCTATTGCACATTGGAATTTCGACACCTTCAATGACCACTGGCTCCTCCACCAAATCAGGACCACTGAAACCACATTTCAGATACCCTATTTTTTTTCAAATTAATCATTTACTCTTTAGCCTTTAACACCTCCATTCATCTCCTTAGTTTGCTTTCAACTCCCTCCCTATATTCGTCTATAAACAAAATATTATCTACAAATAACATACAAGGAATATCCTTTTAAACATGTTTCATAATCTCATCCACGACCATACAAAAAAGATGTGGGCTCAGATGCACCCCCACTGTAATAGGAAAACTTTCTAATTCTCCCCCAACTGTTCTAACCTTTGACGTTGCCCCAATTTGCATATCCTTAATAACATCAAGATACTTTTTGTTGACTCCATTTCTTTCCAACATCTATCATACTACCTATCACAGGATCCTATCATATGCTTTTTTAAGGTAAGTCTGTCATATGCTTTCTCCAAGTCAATCATCATCATCATCATCATCATCATGACCTTATCCCACTAGGTGGGGTCGGCCGTCCGTGTCCAATAGACACGTGCCCTTCTCCAAGTCAATAAAATACCATAAAGAAACTCTTTGTCTCTCTATATTTCTCTATCATCCCTCTCAGCAAATGAATGACTTCAGTCGTAGCCCGACCTGGTATAAAATCAAACTAACTTTCAAATACTTTAGTTGTTCATCTAAGCCTTTATTCAACGACTCTCTGCCATAATTTTATTATGTGGCTCATTAAGTTGATACCTCGATAGTTGTTACGGTATGATATTTATTGAATATCTTAAATGAGTTTTCTTTCACTCAAATCTTAAATGAGTTTTCTTTCACTCAATGAAAATCTTAAACATTGTGTCAAATAAAAATAGATATTGAGAAGAGGGGAACTCTTTTTTAGCCACTTTCACATAACACAACTCTTTTTTAGCCATCATTTGTAAAAAACTCTTTTTTTAAAAAGTCATTAATACCCTTACTGATAAAAAGTGCATACCGATCGGCCTTACCGATTACCAATCAGTCATACCAATTACCGATCGGTCTTACCGATTCGGTCTTAGCGATTACCGATCGGTCTTACTGATCTCAAAATCGATGAAAGAACACGCAAAACACACATTCGAATGTTCAAACAACAAAAACATGCCCAAAGTGGCAAAAATTTTTTACAAATTGTAAAAACTCATCTCATCTTCATCATCATTTGAACATGTTAAATATATAAATCATAGTACAAATTTTACAACAAATCAAATCAAGGGCAAAAGCAAAGCAACATCACGTCCAAAAATGAATCGAACATCAAGAATGAGACTGCAGATCACAACCAGCCCAACGACGCCCTAAGACGCTAGACAGGAACAACCAGAAACAAAACGGATCAAGGCAGGATTGAATCTCATATCTGGATCCAAAACAATCCCTTGACACACCGAGGAAAAAAACTGAACCACAAAAGTCGCCGGAAGACACCAGCGACCCAAGAGCAAAGGGAATCTTGGCTGAATGAAGTTGTGAGTGGTGTGGTGGTCGTCAGCCGGTTGTTGGTGGTGGAAAAAGGTGGTGGTGCGCGGCGGCCTGGGCAGCAACGAATCTCAGCGACTGGCTCCAATGAAGTGAAGGCTGGGCAGCGGTGGTGGCGGAGGTCGAGCGGTGGTTGCTTTTGAAAGCTGATTTTATTGCTTCAAGCTCAGTAATATGTGCCACCATTTCACCATCATTATTCGACACCATATCTACCACACCACCACCACAACCATTTTTATCACTCTCCATATATGATAGCCCGTGGAGGTCGAGCGGCAGCTCGCTGGGCTTCTCGCGATGGTGGCGACGACTGCTCAGGTGAGGTGCGGGTTGCTGGTGGTTGCGGCTAGGCTTCGCGCGACTCTTCCGATGGTGGCTACTCCTCCCCGCTGGCGACGGCCACTTGGCCTTGGTGGTGGACAATTTGGCCTAGCTTGCTTCTACTCCTAGCCGAGAGTGAGAGAAGGGAAGATGGGAGAGAGGGGTGGTTGTGGCTTTGTCTCTCTGTGTGTGAGAGAGAGGGGGGGGGGAATTAAATTTAGGTTTAGAGGGCAGTTTGGTCCTAATAAAATTTCAATGGGCTAAAAAAGAATTTTTTTTAAAAAAAGGTGGCTAAAAAAGAGAGAGAAGATTATAAAATGGCTAATTTTGATAATTTTCTCTATTGAGAGGAGACATTATGGCAAATTTAAAAAGTACAATGCAACCAGTTGGGTTTAATAATATGCATAATAATTACAAAATATATCCCAAGGAAGAGAAAAACCTTTTCAATCAAATCTAAAACATCTTGATTGTCTATGAATTCAATGTAGCTCCAGTTTATTTCCTCTCTTTGATACTCTTCCTGCTCCATCTTAAACACATGCTGCAGTAGAAACTAGAGGTTAGGTACCAAAACAACAAATACAAAACATACTTTTGTAAAGGCACAAAAAGTTTATTTCAGTACCCACCTCGTTAAAGTGTTGCTGCAACTTTTCATTTGCAAAATTGATGCAGAATTGCTCAAAGCTGCCCAAAGAAAACATTTACATATATTAAGAATGGTCACATCTGAAATATGAAGGATTCAATATTGGATGATGAAGTTAAGACATAAATGAGAAGAAGAGAATCTATACGTAATTAAGAACAATGCATTATTAACTTCACTTTTCAGAAAGTCAATTACTGACCACACAGAAAATTTAGGACGAACAACCATGAAAAATCATAAAAGTAATCAGGAAAAAAATAATCAATGGGAAGATACAAATGTTAAGTCGGCTTAAGCATTGTTTATGAGCTGGCACCAGTCGTGTATCTTACAGTACAAAAATCATTTCCCAAGCCTCTTACCATAAGCCTAAACTTTGGGTAGAGTGGACTCTTTTACATGGTATGAGAGCTAGTTTGACCAAGTGGTAATAACTTCGAATCTTGTAACCCCTAATTGTCGTCATTGTATTATTGTTATTTGTGTGGACCTATGTATAATCCATGTTTCAAACTCAGTGTGGTTTCATGTAGGGGGCTAAACCATTCTTTGAGCTTCTTACCATAAGGTTAAATTTTTTTGTAGAGTAGGTTCCTTAACTATGTACATTAACTATTAGAAATTAACAAAAACTAAAAAAAACTAAAAAGGTGGCATCCTAACTACAGGAAAGAGATTTTGACATAATACACATGAACAGCTCCTAGCAACGGGAAATATCACAACAAACTAGTACAAATCCCACAGAATAATTGTAAAAGCAAGCAAAAGTTACCTGTTAAGTTTGAAGCACTCAAACCCATATATATCCAAAAGTCCTATCTGTAATGTGGAATATGGATCTTGTCCAACAGAAAGATTAATTTTTTCTACAAGCCTGAAATAGGGACTGAATAAGGCAAGTATATGCATGATGATGAACTGCAGTAACTAAAACAATGACAATATGCATACCAGTCAAACAACCGGGCATATACAGTCTTGGCCAGAGCATCTCGACTAGCAAGAGCAGCATTACAGTCTAAAGCTTTTATTATGACACCTTCACGAGTTTGAATTGATCGTGTGTACAAAGATGAAAGCAAGAGGTCAACATCACACCTGAGCAAAAAGTAAAGTTCCACTGCTTATTACATGCTCTTGTTAGTTTCCATTTCCAAGGCACATGAATCATCAAAAGAAAACTAGCAAAAGGTCCACATCTAAAATACTCAACTAACAATGTTTCAACAGCAGCAGCAGCAGCAACAACAACAACAACAACAACAACAAGACCACTTCCCACTGAGTAGGATCGGCCACATGTATCCGTAAAATACATGCACTCGAGATCCAATAATTTTAGTACGGTAACTGTCGACTACCTAACACGCACTGTCATAACCTGATCAGAAGATTAGATTTGAGCTAAAAAAATATACAAAGCATATAGCAATACCAATAGCAATAACAAAGTTATATATCCAACAGAATGTTAACGTACGCTAATGCGAATATACTAATGGACAACAATGTAAGGGGATGTATAAAAACACAACAAAAAAAGGTCATCCTCCATTCCGTCCGATGTAGAACATCCGTTATAGTGAGTTGCAACATGTTCAGGTCTGTATGGATTACTTCACTCCACGTTTTCTTCGGTCGCCTCATGCTCCTCCTGCTTCCAATACTATGGACTCTACCCTCCTAATCGGTGCATCTGATGGCCTCCTCCATAGGTGATCTGCACAATATAAACGAATCTCCCTCATTTTATCAACCACCGGTGTCACCCCAATTTGCCAACCAATCTTCTCATTCCTTATCTTCTCCGTACGAGGAACTCCACACATTCACCTCAATATACACATTCACCTCTGCGAGTGGTTGTTCTTGATCGACCAATATTCCGTCTCATGCAATAAGGCGAGTCGAATTGTAGTCCTGTAAAACTTAGATGCCATTTGGTTTGTCTGTTTTCAGTTTTCAGTTTTTAGTTTTCAATTTTCAGTGAAAGCAGAAAAAAGAAAACGTGTTTGATTTATAATTTATAATTTGCAGTTTATAATTTATAATTTATCAGGTCCAGAGCTTTTTCCGTATTTTGGATGTTTTAAAATTTTCTCTCGAAAACACAGAAAATAGTTTTTTTTTTCTACATTTTGAAGATTTTAAACTAAAAACTATTTTCTGTTTTGAGAAAAGGGAAAACAGAAAATTCAAACCAGATGCATTTTTTGTTTTCTGCAAAACAAAAAATACAGAAAACAGTTAAAACCAAACATAGCCTTACCCATTAACTTTAGATGCACTTGCCGATCACACAGAACACCTGAAGCGACCATTTCTACAAACCCTCATTAATCCTGTGAGTTACGTCTGCGCCAATCTATCCATCATCTTGTATAAGGAATCCTAGATACTTGAACTTGTGTGTCTTACGAACACTCCATCCATCTACCACCATTAGGGGGCATTCTGCTCCTCCCCCTTAAATGCGTACAACATATACTCCATCTTACTCCTACTTATCTGAAGTCCTTTAGCCTCCAAGACCACAATCCACCTTTGCAATTTAGCCTCTACATCTTCTCTAGTTCTATCCATCAGTACAATGTCGTCCGCAAAAAGCAAAAACCAGGGAACGTCTCCGACCACGTCCTTCGTAAGCTCATCTAAAATTGTCACGAATAAGTATGGGCTCAATGCTAACCTTTGATGCACCCCAACAATGATTGAAAAATCGCGAGTGAACCTTCCAGCTGTCGTGACATATATCGCCACTCCTACATACATATCCTTTCGGACATCTATATTTCTTTCTTACTCTCTTCTTTTGTAACACCTTAAACCACTTCTCTCGGCAACCTATCGTATATCTTCTCAAAATCAATAAAGACCAAGTGCAGATCTGTTTTCTTCTCCTTAAACTTCGTAACCATTCCACGCATAAGATGAATGACCCCATAGTAGAATGACCTAGCATGAATCAAAACTGATTTTCGACTACTTCAGTTTCCCTATGCAACCTTCGCTCGATCCCCATTTCTCATAACTTCATGGTATGACTCATAAGTTTAACTCCTCGATAATTTATGTACTCCTGTACATCACCCTTATTCATGTATAGAGATACAATCGTACTTTTTCCAAACTTTCGGCATCTTTCCCTTGAAGATCCTATTAAACAACCCACGCAACCAAACCACTCCAATCTGCCCCAAAACTTTTTAAACTTCAATCGGTATGTCATCTGGGTCAACTGCCTTCTTACAATCAATAGTCTTTAGCACGCGCTCCACTGCACCTCAGATACCCAAACTCACCTAACATACGTCTGGCTACTAGCCCTTTCTATATCCTCAACCCGCAATTCTCCCACTCTTGTTGCCTTCATTAAAGAGCTTCTGGAAGTAATCAATCCATCGCGATCTAATGGCTTCTTCATCAGTCACGACCGAGTTGTCTTCCCCTTTTAAATACATCTAGCACTGCAAACGTCACGACTTTATTTATCCCTTATTTTCGCCAACCGGTACAAGTCATTCACCCCCTCCTTCGTGCCCAGCCTGGCATATAGTCCTTTGTATGCATTTAACTTTGCCACAACCACCGCAACACGAGCCCTCTTCTTGGCCACCGCATATTCTATCTGATCTGCATCTGTCATATCCAATATTCACGCATTGAACTTTTCTATTTTCAACTTAACAGCCTCTTAAACCTCAAGCCCCCACCACCATCCTTCCTTAAGGCCACATCTCCCTCCTTGAGATTCGCTAAGAACCCCTTTAGCGACCTTCTCTATACAAGCAGTCATACAGTCCCAAATCGAACTAGCCTCCTTCCTGCTCATCCATTCGTCATACGTCTGCCTCTACCATTTTCTGTCAAAAATCCAAAGCTTTATCCCCTTTTAGGGGCCACCACCGGATCCTTCTATCCTTACGTTCCCTCCTCTGTTTCTTCCAACTCTTGAAGCTCACATCCAACATTAGTATCCGATATTGTGTAGCTACACATTCACCAGAAATAACTTTCCAATCCTTACACCTCAATCTATCCACATTCCTAATCAGGAAGTAATCGATCTTATTAACATTGCTACCACTTTTAAAAGTGATAAGGTGTTTCTCTCTCTTCTTAAAACACGTGTCAAGCAATACTGAATCAAAGGCTAGTGCAAACTCCAAAATCGACTTGTCCACCTCATTTATACTTCTTAACCCATAACCTCTGTAGATCTTATCAAAACCCCCCCAGTCTCTCCCAACATGTCCATTTAAATTCCCTCCTATAAAAATCCTTTCCAACAACCCGATCCCTCGAACCACCTCCAACAAGTCCTCCTAAAACTAGCATTTCTCCGGCTTAAGGACACCAACTTGAAGCGCATAACACTATGAGAGGAACCAACTTTACCAAAAGATCAACCGATGGTAGAAGGCCCATGAATAATATTTATTTTAACACGCCCCCTCACGCGAATGCCTCTTTTGGGCTTGAAGCGTGAATTATACACTGGCTCACCTCATACCAAGTGTTAAATAAATGGAGGTCGCGCTTCCAGAATTCAAACTCGTGACCTTTGGTCACACTTGCTCTGATACCATGTAAGAGGAACTAACTCTACCAAAAAATCGACCTGATAGTAGAATGCCCATGAATAATATTTATTTTAACAAACACGAACATTCAAGATGTCTCATTTCAAAAAAAAAATTAAGCTTCAGAATTCTATTCGTTTTCTTCATCACATCTAACCACTGAATCCCTAAGTGTTTGATCCACCATGATACCCAATCCATTTCTATTCCTCTCCTTCCCCACATACAAAAGTTTGAACCCTGAGTCGCCAACGGCTCTAATCTTGTTACCCACCCAATTCGTTTCCTGAACACACATAATATTTATACCTCTTCTCACCATGACTTCCCCTCTAGGCTATTTCCCGTCAATGAACCAATATTCCACGATGCGAGCCTAACTCTTACAATCATTAACCTACATCTGTCTTCTGCGTCTACTATGCAATCCTTGTGGAACCAAGACATACTAAAACGTACTACGATTTACATCTACCCCATGGCACTGATGAATATGGCACATACACAAGATCCGACAAAGAAAGAAAACCGACACTAACAACAATTCACAAGGATAGTACAGGAAACAATAATTCAAGAAACAATAAACAATAATTCATAAGATCCGATAAAGATAGACAATACTACAATAAACAATACCAATAAAATAGCCAAATCCAAAAACAACCACCACTTACTCCCAAACTTAATCCTAGCAAACCTAAAAGATAGACAATTAGGCAACAAATAAGAGTAAAAGAGTACAATTAAATATATCAACGAATCTATAAATAACAAGAAACAACAGAGGAATACATACCATAAAAGGACAAAGCAACAAATATAGACACGCAAAAACAAATAGAACAAACTCCACCAATGCAATCCAGATAGAACCAGAAACAATATAAGGAACCCAACTACCAACCCAAGCACGAAACACAAAACCTCCGGCCTAATATACTTTGGCACCCCAAAAGCACCTCCAACTCCTACCACTGTAAAAGCACAACACGAAACCTCCAACAATCCTTCCGAAAACAACCCCAACAAACGGGAAGCCAAAAACCAATCGCCACAAGGGCTACACCGAAATCCAACAGCTCTCCAAATCCACAAGCCAAACACTGCCCTAATCAAAAGTCTTCCCCTAGGGTATGTCATAGTTAAATACAAATATAAAATCAATCAGTTCAATTAAATACACAATAAAATCTTATTATATATAATTATATATCAAGATTTACAGTGAAGTAATAGAAAAACAACGGTTAACAAAAACTTGTCTTGTTAACCAATCTATTATGTATCCAAC
>JAOWBR010154559.1:0-13022 GCA_028571145.1 Dionaea muscipula
ATTAGAAATCATATAATTATTTAATTCTAAGTACACGAGTATTTAAATCGTATAATTAAGTCACAATTACTTAACTCATACCATTAAGTAAACCAGTACGTAAATCATATAAGTAATTGACAACTATTGAAATCGTATAGTTGGGTAAACCCTTACGTAATCCTATATTTAGATATATCATTCTTTAAATCGTATAACCTACAAATAATCATACGTATATAATGATTTAAATCATATATGATTGTATAACTAAATAAATAATATGTACTATTTATAAGTGAACCATACTTAAATCATATAATTAGGTATAATATTATTTAAACCGTATCATTAAATAGGTATATATGTATATAGTAAATAAATAATTAAATAATTAGATACGGTATTATAAACGTGCACAATTATTATTTTAAAAGTTATACATAATGCGGACGCGTATAGAATATATTGCGCGACCCTCGAATAATTGACCGTTAAGTATAATACTATACGAGTATCATTTCAAAGTGGTTAACGTATAATAATTTTATACCCCCTTCATCTATCTTTGATGGTTATTTATATAAGTTAAGTCAAGAATCCCATTATACTATACACATACCCCATAATCGTACAATTGTTACCATCCAAAAATCACACACATACACACCATATACACACACGCAACATATACACACAGCAACATCCTTCATCCTCCAATTCACACACATCCACACACGGCATACCCACAACCACAGTATATCATCTTCATGAATTTACCACATACACACACTCACTGTCATTGATCTCAATACACACGCATTTATACGGCAGACACACACACACACACACAAACATACTCACCCATATACACACACAACACCACCGATCACCACCACAACCGGCTCACCACCGCCTGGCCCACCACCGAGAACCACCACAGCCAACGCCAACGACCACCAGCAGCTCCAACCAACCGACACAGCAACCCCAGCGACAACCCAACTCGCCGACAAACCACCACAACCTTCGACCAACCAGCCGCCGACGACCCAGGAACCGACAGCCCAGGCTTCAACCACCCCTCGACGGCGGCAGAAGTTTTCCCCTCGCCGATTCACCCGAAAAGAAAGAGGGAAACAAAATTAACACTCGGTCATACCGATTTCCCACCTAAAAGAAACGAAATCAAGCAAAGGGAGGGAAGATTTGGAACTCACCGACGGGAATTACCCACGAGCCGACGAGATCGATGTCGGAATCCGAGTCGCCGTCGCCCCCTTTACCAATCGCTCTGTCCACCGTCGCCGAAGTCGTCGCCTTGCCTCAACACAGCCGGTCGCCGCCGCTCCTCTCCGGTCGAAGCCGCCGGCGTGGTCTCTCACTCTCTCTCTCTCTTTGTCGGCCGATGATGCCGATGAAGAAGGAAAGAAACGGAACAGGGGAGTGAAGAACGAAGAAGGGAGTCAGGGGAATTTAAAGATGAAATGATATAATAAAGAGGGGGACCGAAATTAATGATGAAATGAAAGGGGCAGACGCGGCAGGGCAATAAAGAGGGAGTCAGGAGCAATAAATTGTGGTTGATAATTTAGGTGACCGACGGAAAATCGGTTGGGCGAAATTTAATCGGGTGAGATATTAAGAGACACGGTTGAGGGTTGGAACTTCGACCACTCACTTTAAAACTCAAATTCCGACAACCAAAATAATTAAAAGTCTTAAAAGAAATGTTACACTTAATAATTAATAGGTACGTGAAACGTTAACAAAATTTAATTAGGTAAATAGTGGGTAGCGCATTATTATATGTAAATAATTAAATTTGATAGGTTTAAATATTTTAATATCATTATTAAGTAGTAACAATAAAATAATAACCTCACAAGATTAATAATATAATTAGCACAAGTATTAGTAATTAAAACTAATACTTATCAATCTACGATAAATAAATAATGACTAAAAATGTTTAAAGCGATGCAACAATAATAGTAAAAATCAAAAATATTACTAACGTGCTACTAATGATCCGCACTATTAAATATTAACCCAAAATAATAAATAATAATCAAAGAAAAATATAAGTGACAACCGGAGTGAACCGGGACGGGTTGTCACATCTCATCAATTAAGATATCTTGGTAAGCAGGAGCTTCCTCTAGACATTCTAGAGTTGAACAACTTGTCATTGATTTGATCAACTTTATTCTTGATTGTGAATCTTGTTCTTAAAGTAATCGGTAGAGAAGAGATTGATAACCTCATGCTCGTAGACTGATTAGGACTAGTATAAGGTGATCGAATCCATAGCTAGTTAGCAGAAATGATTCTTTAGGTTTACGATCTGGTGATCGAATCCAGCGTTGCCTAGATCAAGATAGTCAAACTTACTGAAGTGCTTAACTGTTAAGCTTAATAGGCAGACGATTCACAATTGAATCTTGTTCCCACGTCTTCTTTGCATTCATTCATACTGTGATTATACTTATCACCTTTTAGTGATTGATCAGACGTGCTACACGCCTGAATTGTTGCTTGTTTGTTTTGCCTGCTTTGTTTTGGTTTTCTTTCTTTTCACTTCATTCTATCTAATCCCTGATTGATTTATTGGTGAATTATTATATTTACTCATTGGTACATTTTTGCACAAGATTTAACAGTGAGCATAGTTCCCTATGGGTACGACCCCTTGTTCATCCTTTACTCATTTTAATATTGAGTAATATCATCCTAGCCAAGGGTATCACTTAGTTTTATTGATAGTTTCGGCAGCTATCAGTCATCACGTACGGGTATGTCAACCCTGCCCTCCTCGTCCACGGCATGCTGTTCAGCCATACCCCCGTCACCTCCTCTGGCGATCACTACCTCTCCTTCCTCCGTCCCTAACCCATTATCTGTTAGAGCCTGAAGTTCTTGTGCTCGTTGGGTCACGGTGGCAGCATCAGGATTCTCAGACAGGAAATCATCAAAAGTCATCTCAAAGCCAAGACCACCACCCGCAGCGGAAGAAGAAGCACCACCAACCCCGGGCGGACCCTCAGAAAGATAGTAGGCTTGATCGCTGGTAGTAATCTCAATGTTATCACAGCCTCTTAGCTGATTCATCAGGTATCCTTCATCAGTATCAGGGCATACGATCTTGAAACGTGGATGGCCTCCCAATAGCCCATCTTCTTTGCGCACTTGGAAGACTCGTATACCTATTCCTGCCCCTCACGAGTTTGTACCCATTTATTCACCCAGTTGTCGAAGTGAACGGCATAGATACCATCAATAGTCTCCTTCTCCTTGTTCCTTTCCGCCTCCAGCTTCTGCTCAGCTTCCTTCAACCGCGCCTCAACCATCTCCCTCTGCATCTTCATTGTTTCCACAGTGTTCTCCGCCAGCTTTGCCCTTCGCTCCATCGCCTCCAATTGTTCCTGCTTTTGTTGTAGCCGGGCCTTCAAGCCATCAATTTCATTCCGAAGCTCCCTTTTTTGGGCAGTCATATCTTTGAGGTCCTAGAAACGGTCGTAGGCCAACTTCTCATTATCATGATTCATCCTTTGAGACATATCAATCGCTATAAGGGCACGAGTCAGCCAGGTCTTGACATCTTTCTGTATCCGGTCCTTCTGAAACATATTCCCCGGGCCCATATAATGGTTCAAGTTAGAGGGGAAGGTGGTTGCAATGGCTTGAGCCACGACCAAAGCATTATCTTAAGAATCCATGATCATATGCTTGAGATCAGGCATGTTACTCAATTCGGGCTTCGGCCTGTCGTAGTGGTAGAGTGGCAGTTGGTAATGCAGAGCTGGCTTGCAGTGCTTGTAATTCCCTGGTAAACGAGTCAGGAGCCTTGATGAACCAGTGGGCTGAGGACTCGCCGACCGAACAAACGTCTCCTTTATCCCCGCCTCGGACCTTGCTGCGAAGCCAGCTTGCTCTTAGGGAGTCCTGGCGAAATCAGCCACTGTCGGAGGAGGAGGATCATTAGGTCTCACCCTCTTGGGTGTACGGGGAGGATCAGGGATCTGTCCCAACTCATCTCCAAACTGCCGTGGAGGGACCACTTTTCTTGGTGGCATATCTGTAACACAAAAGAGTGTCAAGACAATACGAAACTGAAAAACAAAAAGACGATAGTAAGAAAGATAGCAAAATTAAAAAAAAAAAAAAAGATAGTAACTGGAGGACTCAGCCTCAGCAAAGGCGATATCGCAAGTTCTTTCACGGATTGGCATTGATAGGTCATCGAGTTCGTCTGCGCCGACATTGGACATGACATCCACCGGAATCTCGTCATCTGCCATATCCTAATCATAAGCGAATGCCTCTGCACCGAGGCCAGCTGCAAAGGAAGGGAGAATAGGATTGGTCAGGAAAGTGGAAGTTTCTTGGTGAGGGGTGAGGGAATAAAAAACTGAGTCGGTGAAGTTGGAGTTGGCAGAAGAATAGGTGTCGTGGTCCGAGGAAGAGAAAGAAACTACAACAGCGAGGACAACAGCGGCCGTGGTGATCAATCCGGCAGCGACTAGGAGCTCCGGCTCAATCAAATCACTTATTTTCCAATCCAGGCCCCGCTCGATGTTCTCTCGAAGCTTAGCACCCAAAGCAATTTCGGCATCAAAATGCTCAACAACGAGTTTAGATGTGGGTTTGCGCCACTTAGGATTGGAAACAATCCCGAGTCCTCGCACCCAACACCAACGCTTCTTGTATTGGTCAACCTTAGATGTTAACCTAACCAGAAAAACTCGCTTCTTTGAAGAAAAGGAATGAAGCCCGCAGTCTGTTTCCTTGGCCACTTTCACGAGCTTGAAAAAGCTAGAGAACACGCGAGTGTTAGCCGCAACATCCATGTGGTTGCACGAAACCCCAAAGGCCGCCATCAATGCCCATGAGTTAGTAGTTAGTTGTGCTGGGCTAATGCCGTATGCGTCAATGATAGAGCGATAATACTGGCAGAGGGAAAAGTGTTGACCAAGTGACAAACTATCCATGTATACCACCATCTCCCCCTCACGATCGTCATAAGGACGATCGGCGAAAGTAGGAGCGTAGAACACATAGTCTAGACAGTGGAAGCGCCTGAGATAATAAGCTACTTCCGTGCTGGACAAGATGGACTTTTGTCCGCCCAGGGGAATAGGGGCGAGGCGAAGAAGTGTTAGGCTCATCAGAGGTAGCACCCTGTCTTGAACGAGTATGCCGTCTGACCACCTCTGTGTGGAGAGCCCCGACGGTTGGTTCTAAAGGAGGAGGGTTGGATGGGATTTTAGTTGTTGGAGGGATGAGATCTGTGGCTGGAATCGTTGGGATTCCCTCAGGAAGATTTTCGGAAGGGTCAGGGTTGGAAGAAGCAGAAAGGGTCGACATTTTAGTTTAATTTGGAAAAAATTAAAAAATAGCTTGAAAAACACTAACTTTATGCTCGATGTTGCCTCACCGGTGTCGCCCGCCCAGGATCGTCTACTCGGTGTCTTCTGCTCGGTCTTGTGTGCTCGATGTTGCTTTCCTGGGAGTGCCTTCTCGGACGGAACTTCCGCAATAATGACAAGTAGAAAGTGAGGAAGAAAGAGGTAGGGGTGGGGTATTTATAGGTAAAGGGCACTTGCCTGCCCGGGAAGCACGCCCAGGTACCTGCTCGGGATGCTTGCCCGGGGGCCTACCCACTGCCTGCCCGGGATGCTTGCCCGGGCCCTGCTCGGGAAGCTTGCCCGGGCCTGCCCACTGCATGCTTGGGATGCTCTCCCGGGCCCTACCCAGGGTGCCTGCCTGGGGATTTCTCAGTTGCATGCCCGGGCCTGCCCACTGCATGCTCGGGATGCTCGCCCGGGCTCTACCCAGGGTGCCTGCCTGGGGGTTTCTCAGTTGCATGCCCGGGCCTTCTGGCCGGCATTGCTTGGCCAGGTGTTCTTCCCGGTCCTTGCTGATCCCCCGCTTGCCACGCCTTCTTTCCAGCTATAAACATTTTTTCCTGCAATATGATAGGCGTAGCCTCCGAATATTGCTAAGTTGTGCTCAAATTTTTCAGAACAGTGTCAGCAGCCTTCCCAACGCGTAGAGAATGCGAAGGGGACATTTTCGCCGTTAATCACCTTGTTCACTTCGATTTGATTTTTAACTTCATAGTCTGAACTACGTTCGCACTCCGAAGTGGACTCATGATATACGGGTATTTTTCCCTTGCACACGTGAATAAGGAGACCGAACGGATCGACCAGACTTTTTGGCAGGTTTTGTTGACTGCTCGACTTGCCTGACCAGGGCTACCTGCCCGGGTTGCCCACCCGGGTTGCTTGCTCGGTTCAGCCAGGTGCTCCCCTTTGAACAACTCACGGAGACAATCATCAACCACCCGGGCTACCTGCCCGGGGTGCCTACCCGGGGATGCTTGCCCGGGTCAGCTAGACATCCTGCGTAGCATCCATTACTCACTCCTGTTGCATGCCCGGGGTACCCGCCCAGGATGCTTGCCAAGAGATCTTGCCCGAACAGGGTTCCATTGGTAATTTCACCACCACTCCGAGGTACGCGAGGTACGCACTATTCCCAGAGAGCTTGCCCGGGGTACCGCACTATTCCCCATGCCTCGAGGTACGCGCACCTAATCCCTCATTTATTGCACTTGCCTTTACTGCCTCCCTATCCTGCTCGGTGGTTCCTGCCTGGACGCCTGCCCGGGATCACCTACCTGGGACCTTCCCCTCGAGCTTGCCTGGTGTCTCCTGCCCGGGGAAGCCTGCTAGGGGGCCTTCATCTTCTTCTTTCGCCTGCTGACTTAAGCATCAGAGCGGTTTCCCCAAGCTAACACCTCGGGGTACCCTCTGACGAGTTTTTTCGTCTGTTTCAGGCCATTGAAGTCATCAAGCACACTCCTCCACCGAGCCGACCAGATCCCTTTCAAGCCGGGACCTTTTCTGACCCGGTTCAGTTCGGGACTTTAGTGATTATTCTTGGAGATTTTTTCGGGATTATCAACTACAAAGGCAGCTTGGGATTTACTCTAATTAGCTTTCAAAGGTGTGGAGAAGGTGCAGAAAGTTCGACTACAAACCCTAAGAGGTGAGTGGGGAATTTGCGGATAATAGAGGTTGAATCTGTGACAGATTACTGTTTTAGAGTTAGAGCTGTTGTTAATCAGCTCAATCACAATGGTGAAGACCTAACTAATGTTTGGATTGTTGATAATTTGCTAAGATCGTTAGATGCCAAGTTCGATCATGTAGTTGTTGCTATAGAAGATGCGAAGGATAGGACAACTATGTCCATAGAAGAACTCATGGGCTCGTTGCAAGCTTACGACGAGAAGTTCAGTCGAAGGAAGAAAGAGAATCCGGAACAAGCTCTTTAGGCAAAGCTTCATCTCAAAGAAGATAGCGGTCACATATCAAATTGGGGTAATCATACAATTGTTAGGAATTATAGGCATGACATGCAGCGAAAAAATAAAAAATTTTTAAACCGGATCTAATCCGGGTCATGCAAAACCTACGCAAGATCGTATAATATATAAAATAGTATGTAAAAATCAAACCTTTTGGACACAAAAGCGGACAGATCGAGAAATTGGTCTGGGGCAAAAACTGGAGAAGGGAGGAAGATGTCCACGTGTCTGTCCTCTAACCTTGATACACACGGCTCGTACAACCCGACCTTGCTATCTTCAATTCCTTAAAGACAGGAGAAGGAAACCGAGAGGGTGATGAGAAACTGCTTTTCTCTTTCTCTCAATTAGGGTTTCACAAAAATTGATTGTGATTAATTTCTTCTCTTCCCTAGCCCTTATTTTATAGCTAGTAAAAGATAGAGAAGATGGGCCTATCCATTCTTAATGGATGTGGGCCTATCTTCTTCTAAATAATAATTTGGATCATTAACTCCGTAATGTCCAACTAATTAAACTAAATCAATTGGGTTACTATCAAATAGCAAACCCAATAAATAATATATTGATTTCTAATTAAATTAATATCCACGTTTAGTTGTGCTAGCAGAGCTACACGATATTTAATAAACCAATAATTATTGATTCTTCCTTCTCCAATAAAAACTTGATCGAATTTTAACAAACCTTATATGTGTGACCGGTTAAGCTCTATTTTACGCCGGCAGGAGGATTTCATAACACTTTATGATTTTATTCAAATCATAATTAAATTAATTTAATATTAAACTCCATTAATATTAAATAGTTAACCTGATCATTTCATGACCAATTAACTTTAAACCTTTAAGCCAAGATTGACTTTAACAAAGTGTCAAGACTACCTATGTGACTAGAGGAATCAACTCTCAAAAGAACCTGTATAATTGACTATTTATTTATCCTTCCATCATAGTCCCGAAACGTCCTAGAGCATGGTGAACAGTTAAACCCCAAAAGACGGTTCATATGTAAACATAACACACTTGTGAATATGCTCAATGGTTTTACAGAAAACTCATTTTCTGTTATATATACTCGTACCCTTATTTTTGAATTTAATATTATTTTATACTATTTATTATTATTATATTATGATTAATATAATAGTAATTTATAGTGATTTCTAATAACTTGCAGAAGCTTGGAAGGAAGTTTCGTAGTTAAGAAGACGATTTTGTAGTAAAAGGGCAAAACGGTCATTTTGAGGAAATGGTTTTGGAAAAATACGATTTTGGTACCGTTGTGATCGTCATGAAAAATGATGAATTTTGAGTACTCATTTGATGTATTTAGGATGGTTTAAAGGCATAATTTTAAAGGTTGTACAACATTGGTAAAGATTGGTTAAGCTTAAAGTTAACCATGATTAGGTGGATTTAACCATGGTTAGCTAGTGGTTTGTATGGCTGAACATAGAGGATAAAGGGCTAGAAGAATCAGCCATTTTAGTTGACTAAACAAGATATGTTAAGACTTGCAAGTTGCCACTAGCAATTCCACGTCATGCTATGGATTACTTAGCTTAGAGGGTTAACTATCCTTCTTATCCAAATCAGCTAACTAAGAAAGGGAAAGGAGTAGAAATCAGAGGGGAAAAGACGAAAGGGAACCGAGAGAAAGAGAAGAGAAGAAAGAAAAGAAAGTGAAGGAAAAGCTTAAGCTTCACTAGTTTTTCCCTCTTATAAGTCTTGTGTTATTGGTTTGGGAAGCTCAAGGAGGAATTAAACCCTTTCATCACAGCTTCTGAAGGTATGTCTCATGGTCTTTTGCTTGGTGAAATAGAAATGAGGTTGATTTAGATCATGATCACCATGAACTAGAGGGAAAAGTAGTAGTTTTCATGTCTTTAATGGATTTTTCAGCAAGTTAACATCTGTTTTAGTTTGTGTAAGGGCTGGAAATGGATTTGAGCATGCTGTTAACATGTTGTGTGATGTGTTTGAGAAGATACCCGAGCCTTATCTTGATGAATTTTGGTTGAATGCATGAAAATGATGAAAAATTAGGTTCATGCTCATATGTGATTTTTGAATACGTAAAATCATGAATTGGAGTTTGTAGCAGCTCATGGAAGGTCCTTATATGTTGTTTTTAAGTGTTATGAAGTGTTGGAAAGGATAACTTTGAGTTTTAATGAAGTTTGGATCAATTTCGAGAAGTTGGAGGTTTTTGTCATTTATGCAGAAATCAGGGTGGTCGACCAGTTTTCACCAAAGTGGTCGACCGGTTTTCAGGGTGGTCGACCGGTTTCCACAAAAGTGGTCGACCGATTTTGTGTGACAGGAACTGGTTTTGTATTTTCAGTTTCCCGTCTTTTGGAGATAAGTTCTAAGGACTTGTGGAAGGACTTAAGCATATAATTTAAGTGATTTAAAACTTGTTTAGGCATTCTTAATGGATTTTATGGATTCATTTAAGGGTTATTTATCGTTTACGGTATTTAAGCATATAAGTAATTATGCTTTATGAATTTGCACAGGACGTGATAACAAGCCTCCGTTGGACATGTGAAGGCGGATAGAGTGGTTTACTACCTACATATATCAGGTAAGGTGTAGTAACCTTTGGGTTTCCCATGTGGATTATCCATAGACCTACGAGTCGAGGCTTGGCCTGTAAAGCGAGAGTTTTGTTAAGTATCTTCATTCATTATTCGTAATGACTTGTCAGATGCTTGCTATTCATGTTTACATGATAAGGGTGGTATGTTTCATAACATGTGGATTTGTTTAAAACATGATAAAAGGCATAACCAATATTTCAAGCATGTGGATTTTTTTGGAATAATATAAAAGGCATGATCTATATTTAAGCATGTGGATTTGATTGAAATAAGATATAACGCGAAGTCATAAGATGGAATAAGTCCCTGGAATAATCTCTTCTAATGGGTGAAATATTGACCTTTCTAAGGGTGACCTCGGCCACCTATTGGTGTCACGTCTTTACGTCTTCCGCTTGCATCGGGGGACCAGGACGATTAACTGCTTGGGGTATAGTATTTACTGGTTCAATGCCAGGATGTACGCGAGTGGATAGGGGATCCCTTAGGAAATGTGAAAGTTATGACATCTTCCATGTGTCTTGTGTCTTTCAGCAAGGATTCTGTTAAAAGGTTTATGTTATGTGAAGGTGTGCATTGTGTGACATATGCGTTGTCAAGTACAGATATGTGATAGACTGAGTATGATTTTCTTCGTATTCCTATACGGCATGCTAGACTTGATAGGTATTTGAGAATGCTATATGTATGACTATATATGTATAAAATGGAACCCTCTACCCTTACTCAGTTTTTATGACTGACAGTACTACACTGTGGGTTTCAGGTTCAAAGGATGACGCCTAGATGTATGTCGGGAAGGGACGATGTCGTGCCTCTTAGGACTTGTCCATGTTTTGTGTATAGACTTCCGCTGTTGTGTTTGTTAAAGTGTCGTAAACACTTTTGTTTCCTTGTTTTGAAGGAATTTCAGACCCTCACATGTTAGTCAGACTTTAATGCTCGTATGGCATAACCTCTGTGGATTGAGGTAGTATTTTGGTATCAATTGTATACTGGTACTTAAGTTGTTTGTCTGCTTTGTGTGCTATGCTAAGTTAAGTTGGACCCACAGGCTTCAATGATACGTGGACAGGTTTCACGGGTTATCGCCGGTACACTTGGGGTGGGGTGTTACATTTGTGGTATCAGAGCAATAGGTTGGTTCTCTTTGGGAACTTACCTAGTCAACCTTAGATAGTCTGATTTTTATGTCCTAAAGGTTAGTGAGGCGTCATCCCGGCTTCCACGATATGTACTTACTGTCTTGATTATAGACTAGTATGTTTGATATGTATAGCTATATGTGTGTACACATTCTGTTTTCAGTATGGTTCACACGAGGATTGGAGCAGGGGTGTCTGAGGCCCCTGAAGATATCCCATCGGGGTCATGGTTGCCTCCACGACCACCGATTGAAAAAGCCAAAAGGCCCATTGTACCTGAAGGACCTGGCGTGACACCGGACAGACTGTCACGGGAGGAATGGGACATGGTTCGAAAAATGCAGATCCAGAGAGCATTCCCATTGGCTCGAGAGGAAGTGCAAGAAGTCGAGGACGTTGAAGTTCGTAGACCAGATCCTGTCGCCCCGGCACTACGAGAAGGTGAACTGCGTGGTAGGTAGTTTCAGATATTTATGGGTACTGAACCCACAAAGTTTTATGGATCAGTAGATGCGATCAAGGCTAGCAACTGGCTATGAGGGATTGAAAGGATTTTAGGGAGTATTAACTGGCCTATGGAGCGTTGGGAAACCTTGGCATCATTCATGCTAAGAGATAATGCTGAGTATTGGTGGAGTAGTATGAAAAGAAGCTACCTGTAACACCCGAAACCAGGTGCTATCGGTGATAACCCGTGGGGTGAGCCACGAGTCATTGAAGCCAAGAGAAGTGAAACTAAAATACTAAATCAGACCAATCTTGAGAGAAAAACAATCGAAACATCATGCACGGAAGCGAAGATACCAAAATATATAAATTCGGTCTACAAGTCCCACAACGGGGAACCACAAATCCAAAAATGTTCATCAGGTCCAAGACTAAATCAGAGTATCAAAACATCATAAACATGCAACAGAGAAACATAAAATAAATCCTATGAGGCTACACCGCTCTCCGCCGCATCCGTCTGCAAGTCAAGATCACCTGCCGAAACAAGCAGGGGTAAAATCCGTCAGCTAGCGATAGCTGGTGAGATGAAATACGGTATAAGGTAAATGAATAAAACATGTAATTCATGCCTGCTCAAATCATGCATCATTTGAATCAATAATATCTCTAAAATAATTCATCGGACCAGGGCGATAATGGATGAATAAAAAACATGGGCCATTCAGAAAGTGCTCACTCACATCAACCCAGGGTACCCTAATAATCCTCCATATGTACATTTTCGGCATGGCCCCACCGCGGACATGCATCATCATGAGGTCCACCCCAGTTTTCCGTCGCGAAGCGGGTGAACTTCAGTGTGTTGTGACACCCAGAGGTGGCCTTGGTTTCTCATATGAGACAGAGAAGCCCCCCAATGACTTAAAACAAAACAAATCCATATCCCATGTCCAAAACACATTAGGCATACAAGCCTTAATTCAATTCAATGGAAATCATTGTCTCAAATATATATATGGTTTTCAATCAAAACCATTCCGTATATAAAGCATTGAAAAACGATGAGAAATACCAACCATTCATGTACCAAAGTCCGTACATCAACTGACCTGAGCAATGAATGATCAAACCTCAATGTGAAATCCGCTCAACCAAGAACGAGTTGCTCAATGGAATCACCAAAAACTCCTGAATCAAAATCATGGACAAAAGTCTCAAAATGTCATAATCGGCCTAAACAAACAAGCAATGCCCCAGAAAACCCTAATCATCTCACTCTACATCTCAATGAATCCCAAACACGGGTCTAGGGTCGATCCCGACCCTTCCCGAAAAAATCCCAAGAGTTGAAAGACTCAAAACATCCTAAGGGGTCAAATCCGACAGCGCGAGGACGTCTGCGAAAGGTTCTGTTCTTTTCTACATAACGGAAAATTGTATGGTGGACGTCGCAGTGGACATCCTC
>JAOWBR010154570.1:0-13021 GCA_028571145.1 Dionaea muscipula
AGATGAGCTAAAGGCTTCCCTTGGACTTAACCCATACGATCCACACAACCTCCACGTCACTCTAAAGGGGATGAGAGCCCGTTAGAGGATGTCTCATAGGTCCAACGCCCACCATGCACAATCAATCCATATCCAAGATACTCTAGTACACATCAACAATAAATATCATGCAGGGTCACGCGACTATGAAAAAATAACAAGTGGACTATCACACAACATGGACAAATCACAGAATATGCTAACTGTGATGATCAAGCAAGTATCAAGGATAATCGGAAGGATAAGGATAACGAAGGTGGGAGGAGAATGATAAAGGCTAGTGTACACCCCTCACCTAGTAATCGATGCTCGAGTTCACAATCTCTGATGACAATCCCACCTTGAGCTACACCGGAACCTGAACAAGGTTCAAAGAAGAGAGACTTCACTAAACTAAAGTGAAAACATCACCAAACCAACATGAATTCTTCCCTAACACGCTAATTCATGCGAAACGGGGCACAAAACCCTTTAAACGATGCACTAGGACGCTCCACGCACGTTTCGGACACAACGGCCGTCGAAACACGGCCAAAAGGATGGATTTAGGCCTGTCTGGGGAGTGCACGACCGTGCCCGTGGGCACGGCATGCCCAACTAGGCCATGTACTCCCCTGTTCTCTTATTGCTCATGGGTTGAATAAAAGTACGGCCGTGTTCTGTGGAACACGGTCGTGTTCACTCCAGGCATTCAGTTTGAAAGGCCGAAATAGGGCAATGCTGAAGAGCATGACCGTATTCCTCCCAGTGCACGGCCAATCCAACACGAAAATCATCAAATCATGTCCAAATCGAGTCCACACGAATCCTAATCAATCCCATATGAATCTAGAGGGTATGGGGACAAGAAACAAATATTAAAACGCTCCCAAACCATCCCCAAACATACTCTAAAGATTCCATGGATCCAAAATCCGAAAATGAGTCAAAATCCCCAAATGTGAATCAAAAGGTGGATTCACACCAAATCAAGTGGATATTATCCTCATCTACACTCCAATGACATGCTAAACACATCCAATTCAAGATCCATCCATGGATTTAAGCTAGACATAGCAAACAAGGTAAAAATCTTACCTTGGGGATGAAGAGTACCAAATCAACTGAAATGTGGGCTCAATCTCCTTCTCCTCTTGTCCTTGATGATGATTCAAGCCTCCTCCAAGCTCCAAGACCTCAATCAAGCCTTCAATGGGAGGGGAAAAGTGAAGGGAAGAAGAGAAATGAAAGGGAAGAGAAGGAGGAAGGGGAGGTCGGCTGTGAAGGGTGGAGGAAATGAGAGGTTGAGGGTTTTGGGGGTTAAAACCTAGGGATTTAAAATCCCATCACATTAGGGGCAAAGAGGTAAATTTACCCCTAGCCCAAATCAGCCTAAAAATCAAGTGAGTAACCCCTAAGATGCGCCCTCATGGGCTTGGGACCATGCTCAAGTGAAGAATGTCCAACCTCTTCCACCACTAAGCTAAGTTAGTTATTTGAGGAATTAATAACCAAACTAGCTTAAGTGTCACTTGTGAAACCCGATCCATTTAGGACGAGTTATCACATCCTTTCTCGTTTAAATGAATTTCGTCTTCGAAATTCAAGATCACCAACTCAAAAGGAAACGCACCTCAAGGCAAAAAGGGGAAAAACTTCCCGCGCATCCCATCCCCGCGCTCCCATGTGGCCTCCGCCGCATGGTTGCACAAAAGAATCCCTCTCAAGCACACCATCATGATCCGGAGCACCCTCTCGTCAATGTCCAAGGGTCTTGGGAAGCTGCTCCCCCAAGCTATGACGTCAACAGTGTGCAATGGTCCAAGTCGATCACATGAGCCGACTTATGCACAGACTTCCGCAATATGGAAACCTGGAAGTCGTCACGCACTTCTGCAAGGCTGAGAGGCAAGGCTACTCGATGCGAAACATCCCCGATCCGATCAAGGATTTCAAAGGTCCAAGGCTAGACCGATTCACTCCTCTCCAAGGAGTCATTTTCCAAAAAGGTCCTGTCCTCAACTCAGGACTCCGAGACTCAATGACCAGTGTCCACAAGGATCTTCCGTATATCCTGAGCTGTCAACAATCAGTCTCAGGTCACTACAAGTCTTATGGCTAGCATCCCCAACCAACTCGGGGCCCAACATCAGACGCTCGCCAATGACCAAACCAGTAGGTAGGAGATCTGCAGCTCCTCCTAACCAAGGTCTTAACCCTCTCCATCTCCAACTGGCCTGAAACAACAACTCCATCAACGGCAGTCAGTGATCCCACCCGCTTTCCAATCCATTGGACAAGCATATGGCATGTCCTCAAGGGTCTGAATTCTCCGCTCGCGTTGACCATCCGTCTGCGAGCGAACGACTGCGTTAACACTCGGGTAGTCCCAAAGACTCCCTGAATGGCAAGCCAAAACTTCGACACGAGTCCGGATTTACATTCGGGAACTCCCGAAGTTGGAAGCCTGACAATGAAATCCATGGTGAAATGTCCCCACTTCCATTCGAGAACCGACAGTGACTGCAGTTTGCCTGTAGGCATCTGATCTTCCATCTTCATCTGATGACAGGCCCAACATTGGGCCGAAAACTCAACTATGTGTCTCTTCAAATCATGCTCAGACAAAGGTCTCTTGAAGTCCTGAAATAATCTTGGCCGTGTACTCCCCTATTCTCTTATTGCTCATGTGTTGAATAAAAGCACGGTCGTGTTCACTCCAGGCATTCAGTTTGAAAGGCCGAAATAGGGCAATGCTGAAGAACATGACCGTATTTCTCCCAGTGCACGGCCAATCCAACACGAAAATCATCAAATCATGTCCAAATCGAGTCCACACGAATCCTAATCAATCCCATATGAATCTAGAGGGTATGGGGACAAGAAACAAATATTAAAACGCTCCCAAACCATCCCCAAACATACTCTAAAGATTCCATGGATCCAAAATCCGAAAATGAGTCAAAATCCCCAAATGTGAATCAAAAGGTGGATTCACACCAAATCAAGTGGATATTATCCTCATCTACACTCCAATGACATGCTAAACACATCCAATTCAAGATCCATCCATGGATTTAAGCTAGACATAGCAAACAAGGTAAAAATCTTACCTTGGGGATGAAGAGTACCAAATCAACTGAAATGTGGGCTCAATCTCCTTCTCCTCTTGTCCTTGATGATGATTCAAGCCTCCTCCAAGCTCCAAGACCTCAATCAAGCCTTCAATGGGAGGGGAAAAGTGAAGGGAAGAAGAGAAATGAAAGGGAAGAGAAGGAGGAAGGGGAGGTCGGCTGTGAAGGGTGGAGGAAATGAGAGGTTGAGGGTTTTGGGGGTTAAAACCTAGGGATTTAAAATCCCATCACATTAGGGGCAAAGTGATAAATTTACCCTTCTCCCAAATCAGCCCAAAAATCAAGTGGGTAACCCCTAAGATGCTCCCTCATGGGCTTGAGACCATGCTCAAGTGAAGAATGTCCAACCTCTTCCACCACTAAACTAAGTTAGTTATTTGAGGAATTAATAACCAAACTAGCTTAAGTGTCACTTTGTGAAACCTGATCCATTTAGCAAGTGTTGGCCTTGTGATTTGGGTACCCACATAGGTAACAATAAACAGATAAGGCATCGCCTGTGATGGGGTAGCACAGGGCCGACCACGTCTGTGACTGGTCGAGTTGTTACCATGAGAGGAATGGTCGCGGCCTCGTCGATTTGAGTGTGAGACATTGCCGTAGTCTGTTATAGAGTGGGAGGATTGGATGCGTGGATCCGCAACAGTAGTGAGAGCATTTGAAGAAAGAGAGGTTGCCTGCCGCGATTGAAGTCTTGCTTCAAAATCACTTAAGGTTGCAGCAACGGTGTCAATAGAGGGTAAGGGAGAGGCAAGTTGAATGGCAGCGACGACAGAATCAAATTTCGATGGCAATCCGGCAAGAATGAGAAATATCAAATCAAAATCGGTCATCGGCTCTCCGGCAAGGGCAAGAGTATAAGATAGGGCACGAGCATGATGCACAGATGTCGTGACGGAAAGGCTGCCTTTGGATAGAGAATGGAGTTCTCTTTTAACACTTTGTATACGGGTACGCGAGATCGTGCCATAAAGAGTCTTGAGCGTTTGCCAGATTTCTCGAGCGGAGAAGCAGTGCATAACTTACGGGAGAATAATCTCAGACAAAGATGACGCAATCCAGGCGAGCACCATCTGATCGAGGCGAAGCCAAGCAACGAAAGAGGGGTCAGCGTCTTCTCCACTGGGGCGCTGGAGTGTGCCATCAACTAGACCAAGGAGCCCATGGCAGCGGAGGACAGGTTGAACTTTGCATTTTCCAAACAAGGAAATTAGTGGCAATGAGCTTGGAGTTAGTGTCTTGGGTTATGGCTTTGACGGTGGGAAGAGTGGGAAGCGTGGAGGAGGAATATGATGTGGCTGGGGGTGTAACCATCGAGAATGGGAAAAGGAGGAAGACAAGCGATGGAAAAAAAACGATAGGAGACTATTGTTGCTCTGATACCATGTGAGATTTGTGAAAAGGCTTGATTTCCCTCATTGTATTAATGATATTTATAAAGTGTTACATGACATGATAAGAATAAACTAATTACAAGGATTTGCAGTTTTTGGAAAATATTCAGATCCTTGCTATGATTGTGCCATGATTCTAGGAATAGATTGATCTTGATCCTCAACTGACAGTTGGCGAGCTAGATGAGCTTTTGCTCCACACGGATCTCCACTCTCACAGTATGCCTACGCAGTATTTAACGTTCACGAGTTTAATTAATCCTAGCTTCTCTTAGGCTTGTAGAGAAATGTAGAAGGCTTGCGCTAGGGTTAGGGTTAACAAATCTTGAGAGAGATTGTCAACTAAAAATAATCGGGAAGAAATTAATTGACTAGTGTTGGTAAGGGTTTAGCAAGTTAGGGTTCGGTGAAATCATTGTCTTGGCATTCATCTCCCTTTGAATACTCGTCATTTATTTCAAGTTTTCTAGTTTTACAAGTTCCGACAACCACTACATTACATCATGTTTGACTAAATAGGAATTAGACCTATTCATAAGGGTGATACTCGATAACATAAGCCCTCGTGAGAACGACATCCGCACTTTGTACTTTACTACTTGTCGACCTAGTACACTTGCTAAGGACCCAACAATCATGTCTTAGGTGCTTCAATCTCATTGACTGTGTAAGGCTTGGACAACGTGTTAAGCTTGCCTGTGCTTTTGGTTTGTTTGGATAACGAGCTACATTTGGTGTCCTGGACAGGATGCTGAAAAATCTTTGTGCTATTTGGTGTGAATGAATGTTTCTCAGCGTTTGCAGGAGCTTATATCGAGGGGCTACACATACTGCCTTCCTATATTGGAGAATTTCATGTTGTCCAGTGATTGTGATGAGAGCCATATTGTTCCATGATTTGGTGTTCCTTTTAACAGGGTTTTGGCTGTGAGAATCTATCTGATCTCCTTCTTGGCGGGTCTTCTTTCTGTGAACTCTCAAACCTAGCCTCGTGGTGTGTGGTTACTTATATACAGATGAATCTCATATTAGAAAAAGTATGTAAAATTTCACCTCTTTGAGCCTTCTATCTACCTAGTTGACAGAGGAGATGGTAAATTCTATATGTAACGTGGATTTCAGCTATGAAGGATGTTGGTAGTGCTGATGATTTGCTTGATATGCTGAAAAAAAAGCTGATGAATTCTTCTTATGTTCAATGTTTAGTTCAACCTTAAAGTCTTTCTCAATATGGGAAGATGGAATAGGTGGTGAAGGGGTAGCAGAATTCAAGTCACCACATTACTCCTCTAATATTAGCCGTGCAAGCTAGTAGTCTAATGGGTGTTAAATGCCATCTGTGGTGGCTGAGGAGTGGGGAAAGGAAATCAAAGGCTGGCTGGCTGGCTGCAGCTGGTCTCTGTTGTCTGCCACCGACATCATTTGGCAACAGGCATTGGTTGGTGTCCTGCCCTCAGGCTCCCATCCCCACCCCTCTGCCATGCATATCCCATTTATTTCTTGACTTTCTTCCTCAAGGATCTTATAACAATTAGGAATTGTTCAAATTTGCCTGATTTTCATGTCGTAGATGATTTGGCATTGCTTCTGATGACCACGTTGACTTGTTGGCATGAGGAATTATAGCTTTGTTACTTTGTTCATAGTCTTCGGCTACCAGTTTTTGGGTGTACAAAAACAGAAAAAAAAATTCAAAAAAGGAAAAATGTTGTGTTGTGCAGGCGCAGAAGCGTGTCTTCGGTATAAAGATATGTTTATTTATTTCCATTTTAATTAGATTGAATTAACATGTCGTCAAAGTGATTTCTGTTGAGTAAGATTTATTATTTTGGAATAAATAAGTATGTTATGTTTATGTTAAATGGTCGACCCAAAGGAAGGCTATTTGACATGAACGTAGGTACGGATAGTTCTATTGAATTATGACAAAAGGAGATGACTGTGTGTGCGGTACGCCAGCCCAAAGGAAGGGGTCATGGTCGATTGTCACTTAATCAGCAGTGTCATAAAATATATATGTTGAGTATGAGGTTGATGGGAAATTTTAGAAGTCGTATTACCAATGCTCAAATGTGAACTTACTGTTGGGGGCAACACAAGTTTCTATGTGCCCAAAGATCTGTAAAATACTTTGCTGTTCATTTGACTTGGGGCCTAAAATGCATGTGCTTTTCACTACACTTGTATTTCAGCTTGCCATTTATCATTTGTTGGCCTCTTTATCGCTTTTGCAATTATGCAGCATTCATAAGTTTGAGTGTTTTTGTTGCCCTTCATTCATCATTTTTCTGCTCTTAGCAAAACTAACTAGTAAATTCATCTTTTTCCTTTGTGTTTTTGCTTCCTTTTTATTCCTGTTTATGCATTTGCTGTATGATCCTTTTTACTCGTAAAAACATATCATGTCCCCACCAAATTATAAGATGTGTAATATTCATTATTACCGTCTTTGTTTTTTTTATCGTTTTAACACCATAAAGATGGAACACCAAAAGATAGAAGTACCCCAGGGATGGAAAAAAATATGCAAAGCTAAATGGAAGAAGGGAAGAGCACAAAAAAGTATTATACTTCACCATTTCCCATCTCCAAATTTACACAATGCATTGCTTCCTAAACTCGGCACTATATATATATATAGCTAGTAAAAGATCAGACTACAAAAATTTTAAAAAAGATCCAAGAAAAACTATAAGAATTGCCCAAACTCCCCAAAAAAAGAAAAAAATAAGAAAAGAAAGAAAAGAAGCAAAACTAGAATAAAGACTAAAAGAAAGAGGGATATTCCACTATTTGGCTGAGGATGTAGCTAGGGGCATCTCACATTTCTACCAGGTCCTCCATAGTAAAAGTAGTTACCCCAAGCATTATTTATCCCTCCTTGTATATCATAACAATTGGGATGATCTGCCAATACCTTGAGGTTTGATGGTGGCACTAAGCTATTATCCCAATCAACAATCTGCAAATTCCGAAAATACGACGCCCTTCCAAAACCTTCCCCAGCAAAATGCCCGCTTCCCATCTGTGTTGAAGTATGAAAACCATCCGTTTTAGAATTAACAATTTCTCCTCCGAATTGTATCATGTTTGCGTGGTTTCTGAGATGAGTAAACAAAATCGAGGGCCAGTACCCGACTAAGATCCCTGGTCCAAATTGTAACCACCAATTTCCATGCTTCGGGTCCTGCAAAAGCAATTTAATGTATGATTTATTTGTGGAATATCGTTGACATGATCGAATCCTTTATACGATACAAACATTGGAAAATCACCTTCCAAATCAATAAACTAATGTCAAATTGCCCTCCTCTGTATGACGATGTTGGCGAGATTGCTGCACCTATTGCAATCCTATTATTAGTTTGAATAAAGCCTGAGCACAGCAGATTATAGCACCCGGTTGCTTGGTAAGCATCGGTCTGCAAAAGTTACCATAAACTATTTTAACATTAATCAAAGTCTCTGACGAACAAACTGAAAATTGAAATTTAGTGATATGAATAAGAACTGATACATCTCGATATCTTGTGACGTGGTTTCAAATTTATTTTCCCCTTTCACTTCTATATTTTTGCCAGCTTTCTACCAGTTGAACATATATATGGAGTAAGCAAGATCACTCTTGTTATACAAATCTAATCTATCTCGTACTTTAAACAATTGAACTTACAGTCCAGTAGGTGAAGAACCTTGGATAGCTGTCCCCATAAAGCTCAGGGCTCACCTGAAACAAATAGTAAATGAAATTACATAAATTGGCTTTAGCCCCTTGCTAGCTAGGAGACTTAAAATGACACTTTCTTTTCACAAATCTTTTGTGTGGTTGAATTGTAGTAAATGCACATGGGCATTAGCATTAATTAGCACTCAACATTTGCTAGGCTAAGTCACCTGAATGGAGAAACGTATAGAGTATAGATATAGTTGTACCACTCAACTGTTGAGAAAATGAAAGCAACAACAACAGGGCTATTTTCCACTGAATGAGATCGGCCAATACTACCCATAAGATACATATATGTAAGATCCAATAATTTTAATAAGTTGGCTGTCGGCTATTTAACGCGGACTGTCTTAACATAATCAGAAAAATATGTTTGAGCAAAAAATAATAATATATAAAAAAATATAGCAATAACAAAACTAATAATAAACAATCTAACAACATGATAACAAAAAAATATCCAACGTAAAGCTAACGAATGTTGATGGATACGAATGTGTGGGAATGTATAGGAACACAGCAGTGAAGGACACAACCAGACGTAAAATAGGAACTCGACCGCTCAATAAATCACAAATCTAACAACTACACTATACTAGAGCAACCACGTACCAACTATATTGGACTGTGCAGTTCAACTTAAAAATCCTTTGGTACCCTCCCTGGCGTTCTGATTCCTGAACATGAATTAATAACAGCAGTACACAGTAGTAGTAATTAATTACCTGCCAACCAGCTTCAATTGTGTTGAGATCATCACCAAATGAACCAGAAATGACCCACACTTGTGATAAGCTGAACTCATAAGGATCACCAACTCTTGGCGCCCACACATTTATACTAGCCTTTGCTCCATAGAATTGATCTCCACTTACATATCCAACTGCATGCTGCATCACAGAATTCAGAAATGCAAAATTAACCCAAAAAGTTTTTCCATGACAGTGAAAGACAATAAAATCTCCACATGACATGAAGAAGAAGAAGAAGAAACCATGAGAGTGTGCGGTTTACTCAATAAGGTGCAAAACTAAGTTAATACATTAATGAAGTAAATTATGAGCAACCAACCTACCATAAATTTCTCCTATTGTGGCTGTAATAAATACGGGGCACTCCCTTGTTCTTGCTCTGTCCTGATCCTGACCCGACCTAACCCGACCCATCATTCATTCCCCAACTAATTCTCTTCCTCTTTGGTTAACTTTCATGGTTTAGATTCTACAAAATCATGACTACCGTAACTATTTTCAACATTGTGAACGCCAGCAACAGCAACAGGAACAGGAACAGGAACAGGGCTCTCTTGTGTATGTTGAGCACAAGTGCCAACTCGGGCCATTATAATAAGGAGGAAATGGCTTCCCATTTTCTTCCTGAGAAAAAAAGGGAAAGAAAAGGACCGCTGAGAAAAATTCAGGCCCTATCTTTTTCGGTGTCTCTTGTCTTGAATAGTCTCTGGCTGAACCCATTTGTACTATGATCTTTACACTCCATCTTCACCTTATTTTTTTTTGAAACTTTTATTATTATTATTATGGTTTTCAACAGTTTGAACTCTTAATTGATCCCAAGTAGAAGAAGAACCTACCTCATGGTCACTGCCCGTATAATCTCTTCTTCTAGCAAAACTTGTTCCTTTCCTTCCAAATCTTCTAATGGAGCTTGCCCTCAACATATCTTCTTCCCTTGTTCTTCTAATTGGAATTGTACCTTCAGGGCATGCCTCTCCACTTAGATGCCATAGCTGAAAACTTGCCTCCTCCATTCCACCCACCTCATGCCCTTTTGGCCTCTCTAGCAAATCTGGCAAATCCTGCAAGAAAAAAAAAGCAGCACAAATTCAGCCTCTCATATGAGACAAATGTCACTTGAATGGAAATGAATTCAAAATGGGTCCTTTGATACATTACCACTGGCTTCTGACCCCTCAATTGAGGATGATCAAATGCTGGTTGCTGATGAACTAAAACACAATCTACCACATCACCATCCACGCTCTGCAACAGCATTATTCACACCTCATCAAACAAAACCCATAGCAGGGCAAAGGTATCAAGAGGAATGGAAAAATGGGCATTGCTTTGAGTACTTGAATTGATTTAACAGCTGGCTTGTTGATCTTGTTGAGATGTTGTCTTATCCTCCTCAGCTTCTGCAACTCCCGGCCTGCCTGTAAAGTCTGGTTATCCGGCCGATGACGACCACCTCCGGACTCCAAAGATGACCAGACAGGACAAATGAGGCAACAAAAAACAAGAGAACAAACAACAAGGGCAATGAATGACGAAGAAACACTGCTGCAGCAACAACAAGTCATGCTTGTAGAATTTTCCCTCCTAACAGTATTTGATTCTTCTTGTGTTGACTCTGTTTCTTCTTCTTCTTCTTCTTCTTCTTTTAAGCATTGGTTTCTGATCCCCTGTTGTCTTCTTCTGAAATTAAACTCCTCGGATTTCTCCATTCCAAACGTAAATAAATTCACCAATATGAAGTGAATTCCAAGATACCCAATTCCACTGTTCTCCCCATTTTCAGCAACCCAACGAAAAGGGAGAAACTTATATCAAGAAAACCCCTTTTGCTTCTGTTCTGCTTCTATTCTCTCCGAGTGGGGTATTCACAATCTGACAGAATCAGAACTCGCCAAGTATATATATATATCATGAGAGCTAAAGCTAATGGGGTTTAATTGGGCAAGATTATCTTTTTGAAAAAGGGCTTTTGAGGCATGTGTAGCAGTGTAAGTAATAAATGCTGGAGTGCCTTGTGGATCCAGTGAAGAAAAATAATGAACCTCGCCCGAGGCTTTCTTCAATATGTTTGCCACCTTGGCGATAGTTAGGTGGGTAATATTCAAGAGTTTAAATCTTACTAGTTATTAGTAATTTAGTTGATTGCTTTACGATGCAGTTTTATCTGGTGTGTATATATAATATATAGGGCCTGATTGGATAGATAAAAAAAAAACTAAGATGGGGAGAAAAAGGGATTAGCATGGTTTCTGAAGAAAAAAAATTTCAGTCGTATAAGCTAATACGCCTTTTACATGGAAGGGGAAATGTATTATTTCACTATTTAAGGTGCATTAACTTTCGTTAGGCCTCAAGGTCAGTTAAAGTTAATACGCCCTTCATATCAATTATCCCATCTACTTTTTATAGTGGGTCTTACCTTATCTTATCTCCTCTTTATATTATCAAATCACTTTTTTTTTTATATTTTAATCCCCCTTCATAAATATCACATCAATATGGGCTCATCCTTAAAACATAATATCTTTTTCTTATCTTATCTCCCCTTCTTAACTAAGAATATCTCCAGCAATACTCTCTATTTTTTCCTCAAAATTTGGCTAAAACATACTTTCTCTATTTTAGGTGTTATCGTCTGAAAATGAGCCAAGTAATATCACCTAAGGTTTGAGAACCGCTTTCGGTCGTCTGAGCAAGGAAAATCGGTTCAACAAGCTAAGTTGATGCTGAATCAGCTTCGGGAATGAGGAGATCAACTCTTGGATCTGGAAAGACTAGCAAGCCACGTCAGAGGGAAGCCCGAAGTGTTAAGCTCGGGACGACCGCTCCGATACTTAAGTCAGTCGAGGAAAGCAAGACGCGGAATCAAGTTTATGGCAGAAAAAGATGTTGAAATCGGAAGAAATCACATACCTAGAGGGCTAGGGGGGGTCTCATATATATAGGCAAGGAGGAAAAGGGAGGAGGGAGAATTATCGGATTACCGATATGCCCCTCCGGCCTGACCGGCCGGGCTGTGCACTCTTGGTCAGCCTGGCTGGCCAAGGAAATGGCAAAGTAAGGAGGCCCGGGCGGATCACCCGGACAGGTCACCCTGGCTGATCACCCGGGCAGATCACTCTTGGCCAGCCAGGCTAGCCAAGGAAGTGGCTAGGTATGGGAGCCCAGGCTGATCACCCGGGCAAATCACTCCTTGCCCATCGAGAAAGTTATGAAAATGGCTAAGGCACTGTACCGGGTTGATCACCCGGGCTGATCACCCTGACCAGAACTAGGCCACTCGTCGTCGAACCGATACCCTCGCAAATCCGGTCGCCTCCCGTGTCCTTTTGTCCACGTGTCTAAGGGATTTTTTTTCCGTATATCAGATTACATCAATAATACAAAGGGGTATTACTTTATTATTATTTTTTATTGTTATAAGTTTTGATTTATTTTTTCTTTTATTTTTTACTGTATAATTTATTATCTATATTACGAATTAGTAAGAGAGTGGAACACTCATCGTGTCGAAGGTACGGGCAACCGCTAGTGTATATATATATATATATAGGGAGCGGTTATATACACTCCTATAATACTCTTCATTTATAGGCTCATCCACAATCGTGGATTTATTTATAACGGACGTACCAGATTAAATCTAATAAAATCTTAGAATATCTTAGCATTTATAAGAAAATCTAAAGAAAAGAAAAGAAATTGTTATTAATCCACGAGTACACCAAGAGGGAGGGTGAATTGATATTTTAAAAATTAGACACTTTAAAACAAGATTGCAGTTTTCACTGGGAGGAGTCGACTCCTCCTCTTTATGCAGAACAAAAAACAGCAACTTCAACAATCAAACAATTAACCAATATACATAAGAGTCATGCTGAAAATGATTCATTTCATTGATTAGGATGCAATTAAGTACAAGCACAAGGTGATAGCAATGACTCTCTATCACCAACTCAAAGTATAGGCAATGACTCTCCTATACCCCTAACT
>JAOWBR010154581.1:0-13021 GCA_028571145.1 Dionaea muscipula
CAAAGACACCATCCACTCCCCGCAAAAAAAAAACCCGGCAGGACCCACCCGCAGTTAGGCCATCGAGGCACCTAGTACAACCCGCTAGGAAGGTGAAAACCAACCGCAAAAGAAATAGAAAAAACACAACCAAGGGCAACGATAGAGAAAATCACACAGAAAGGACACATGAAACATAGACAAGGAGAAACTATGAGCTGCCTAGGCCACGAGCCCCTCTGCGCCCTCAGTGTCCTCCACGTCCTCGCTGCTTCCCTCCCGGGTGGCTCCCTCGAACACCTCCAGCCACTTCGGACTCGGCCCCCACCGCATCCAAAATCGACTAGCAGTCCGACCTCCATCTATATCCGAGTCTCCGAGAGAGGAATCTTCAATCTCAAAATCATCGTCCACTAACTCAGACAACTGAACAAATTTAGATGAAGGCCCAGCCTCTTGGCCTCCCTCATCCGATCTCCTGACCCTAGGACTTAGATCACCCTCAACCTCAGGCTTAGTCATCTACCCTCCCTGCTGATCGCACCCCTCCAACCTCTGGTCATCACCTGTCACCCCCATCCCAGGGCCAGCTCGTCCCCTCCTCGATTTGGCCAAACTCCATCCCCCACTTCCCTGAATCTGCCCAATCCGCCGACTTGCGGCCGGCGCCACAGAAGGAATGGGCGTACCAGGAACTTGTGTTGAAGGACACCGAGCAGTCAAATACCCAAACACCTGACACCGTTTGCATCTCGATGGATACCAATCGTATTTCACCTGGATCACACAAGAGACATCCCCATGGCGGATCCTAATCTCTCGTCGACACGGCCTAGTCGCATCCACCTCAACACAAACCCGTGCAAACGAAAGTCGCGCCCTAGAAGCGATAAACCGATCCATGTACAGCGGATGTCCAACCACACTCGCAATCCTACTCAATCCGTCTGGAGTCTAAAATTCTAAGGGCACATTGTAAAAACTCGCCCAAACAGGAACCTTTGATAACATCTCTCAGGTGAGCGACATCATCTGCTCCCATCTCCTCAGAAACAAAGGGCCCTATTTTTCTAAGTTTGCGTCGGGCCCCAATAAAGTCAAGGCTGCCCCTGAAGGGTTCACAGGAATAGTCACCTTTTGACCAACGGGTATGGCTTTCAGCCTTTGTTCTCCTTTCTAGAAGCTTAGGGAGAATGTTCTTTATTGCAAGAATGGATTCCAGAGCTCACATTTGGAAACATCCCAGTACCACCTATGTGCATTTGCATTTACAAAACTGATGCGCTTTTGCAATTGAATTGAATCTCCTTGAGCAAATTTTTTTTTCCGGCGAGTCTTTGAGCAAAGTTGCTCCTGTATCTTTGTGTCCTATTGGATTTACTAATATGAAACTACACTCATCCTGCATGCTAAGTTCCCGACTTATGCTTTAAATTTTTTTATTTATTTATTTTTTTTTTTTTTTTGTGCACTATTCAGATGGTTCAAATTTTCAGCTCCAGCAAAACGATAATATATTGATGTAAGATTAGGCTAACATGATTACTTCGTAGAAATTCAAAATTCACTCTCTTCCTGAGATTGAAACGTTTCATCTACCCCAAAATTCAGATAGCAAATCCTGAAGGGTTCACAGGAATAGTCACCTGATTCATGTGTTCAGCTACAACTTTATCATCTTCGATCGCTACATGAGGGCTTGATTCTTCAAATTTCTTTTGGCCTACCTCGCCATTGACCAGGTTGCTGAGCTCCTTTTCCTATTCCAGGTCCAGCCCCCTCCGATTGAACCACATTCATTGTTATCACACCACAAGAAACAATCATAGCTTCAACTGAACTGAGAGCAATGCACACCGTGAGATTGATCACCGTCCACCGACCCTGATAGCAAAGCTCAAATTTCTCTCAGTACATTCCCTCAAACAGTTGTGTGTATAATATTTAATTTAACTTGTTAAGCCCAGTACTTGGTTTGCTGCTCTGCACTGTATGCTGCTTCTCAACTATAAATATTTAATATGCTGATCTCTTGAATATCATCTGTTGCTCATTACTCCATCCTCCCGTCTGCTAGAATGTTATTGTTTCCTAATTCGACAAGTAATGGCCAGTGATACGAGGGAAAAATTACCGTCAGTATACCCATTTGGTTTGCTAAACCTATGCATTCTGGGCTTCACTTTTGCTTTTGGGTTTTGTACAAAGTGAAGTCTTTTGGTCGCTGCATCCTCCTTTCTCAAACTTGATCTAATTTTGATTGTAAATATTGTAACATGTAGAATGAACGTGGTCAAGTGGATGTCTGGTCCGAGAAGTGCCTCCCACCAGGGACCGTGCATCTGAGACTACCTAGGTTGGTGCCTGTTGCAAAGAAGCTCGGTATTGATTTTGCTCCGGCTATGGTTGGTTTTGAATTCCGGAGTGGACGCTCTCTTCCTGTATTCGAAGGCATCGTGATCTGTTCTGAGTTCAAGGATGCAATCTTGGCGGTAAAGTTTTCCAATCTCTTTGTCTTGGACCCAACAGATTGGAAAGAAACCATCAATTCCTTTGCAGATCTCATTGCTGCTTGCTTCCATTGTTTGTTTATGGTATGGTATTTTTACAAAGAAATAAATGACATTGCAGGCGTACGCTGAGGAGGAAGTGAGGAGAGAGGAAGAAGGGAAGAGAAGAGATGAAAGGCTGGCGATCTCTCAATGGTACCAACTGCTTTCCTCCATGGTGACACGGCAAAAATTAATCAACTCCTACGGCCATCATGGTTCCCCCTCACAAACCACCTCTATTGATCCCCCAAAATCAGATGAACCATCTTGTTCACTACTGGGTTCTGATGATTACAAGGGGAATCCTATAGCTGACCGAGTAATTGGACACGTGACTAAATCGCATCGGTTGGCAACATCCTCTGAAGATCATGAACATGTCTTCCTGGAAGAGGACTCGTCCTTTGACGAGGAAACTGGTGTGAAAACGAAAGCTTGTCGTTGTGGATTCATGATCGAGGTGGAGGAGCTTTAGTGTTGCATTTTGGTACTATCATCTCAGCCTTTACCTTTGCTCGACAACGAGGTGTTGTTTGATGTTGTCTTCTTTTTGGATGGTGGTGCAGAACGAGGAGAATGGGGGTGGTAGAGAGGCATCGTTGTTTTGCAACATGTAATAATGGGAATATGTAGTATTGTACAGTTTCTGTGAAACGGTGGATGAAATCGCATTTAACCCATCTTATGACTTTTGAAAGGATGTAGGCTAGTTGTACATAGTGTTGATGTTACTAAAGATTGTTGGTTAGTGGCGCTCCTGTGATTGTCGAAATTAGGTTTCGGAGGAGGAATTCGTTCTATATCGGATAATCGAAATGGATTCGGTTGGTGATTATTGTTAAGTCTACGGTAAAAGCTAGTTGCAGATGGTAAAAAGATAAAGTTCGATGATAGTTGATTTTGCCTCCTTTACAAAATCTGGAAGATAATACATATATTCTCTAGAAACGGTTATACAAACAGCTACACACAAGCACTACCCACGTCCTAGAACGTGAGTGAACTTCCCTAGTCGTGACCTAACTGCTATAGAAATCTTTAGAGCCAGTCTGTCCTACGCCCGCGTCCTGGAGTAGTGCCTTAACTGCTAAGATAACCGTTAAGTTTGTGACTCTTTCCTCAGCTGACCCTGCTTACCTTTGGCTGAGGACGTACCATCATGATGAGTACTTAGAACACACATCATCTACCACAAGTTCACCTTTCCCCCGGACGAGCCAGAAGGTCAAAGCATTGCCCACGGCCTAGGACGGACTCATCCTGAGGCGCCACGCCCAAAGTCTTTATGTCCTAGTTAGAGCGTCCCCAACGCCCTGCTGTCAACACATAACAGTACTGGTTATATGTATAATGAGAAGATCAAATCTCGCTAGTGTGGACCACATTTAGCTAGATCCAGGTATGTTTCGGTTCGAACCACCGAATTGAATCAGAATCATGGTTAAAAAAAGTGATGAAATCTTTTTTAGTCAGTAACTATTTTTTAGTCACTTGAGCTAAGGAAATATCATTAATACTCATCTTGCCACGTATTGACCCATCGACAAATCTTAATGACTCGGCATGGCTTGAAAAAAATTGATAGAATTATGATCTGGTAGAAATATTGAGCCGACCAGTAATGTAAAATCTGTATTATGAGACAGAGGTTATGAAAATTTTTTTGCTGAGCAATGTAAAAAAACTACTCGACAGTATTTGAGGGACTCGATACACATACCGAACTTAATTCATGTTTCCTGTTTTAATTTTTTTTCAATATATAAAGGAGATTGATTGATGTGATAGTTGTTGGATTAAATATTTATTTTGTTGAGTATTATAAAAAAACAACCACTCGACATTTTTTGTCGGACTCGGTAAAATTATCGAGTCTATTTTATATGGAGACCTGCTATTCCTCCACCCCAAATAGTGAAAAGGAATGGAGGGGGTAAAAATTTTACTTGAGAGCAATTAGCCTAACACGGGGTGAGGGAGAGGGGGAATAACAATTAACTTTTATGTGTCCTTTTGTTAAAAAAAAATTCAGTTGTCGTCTTAATAGTTGCCATTTAAGAAAAATAGAAGTATTTTAGTTTGCCCTCATTTCACCTAGTTGGCCATTTTGATGCCCTTTCATTTTTCTCCTCTTAATCAGTTTCTTGTGCGATTTCGTTACTATTTCTACCCAGAATTTTTTTGCGGGCAAGTTAACAGTTCTTCAGGACGTTCTTCAATGGAGGAAATAAAGTTTGGGTTATTTTTTCTCCTTGTATGTTGATAATGTTTTTGTTTGCGTGGATGTTTTTGTTTCCTACATGTACTACCGATGAAGATTTTTTTCATTTATTGTTCTGACATCTGTTTGTTTGTTGTTTCTGACATGTGTTCACTTCCTGATATTGTCTGTAAGTTCAGCCGTATTCCCTCATTTATTGCGAGTCGTTTTAAGTTTTCATCACCTTATTGCATGTGTTTTTATTTATTGCAAGTTTTGCAAGTTCTGGCGTTCTCCTAGTAATGTGTTTGTTTTCACCATTGATTTATTATGATTTTTGCGATATATTATGAGACCCGTTAGTTCTGCCGAGTTATAATTCCGGTAGTTCTTTCGATCCATTTGCCCCGGTAGTGCTGCCGAGTTGTAGTCCCGGTAGTTCTGCTGATCTGTTTGTCCCGTTAGTACTATCGAGTTGTTGCTCCGGTTGTTCTGCCGAGTTGTTGGCCCGGTAATACAACCGATATATTATATCGAGCCATATAAGTGCTTCTTAAGTTCATACCTAAAGCAAGCCTGCATTGATCAATGATATTGTTGATGTCTTCACTTGAGAGAATGAGATGCGGACTTTTAAAGACTCCTGTTTCGGTAAATTCTTAGAATTCGATACTGAGTGGTGTTGTTCTGGTGCATTAATCCTTTGGTTACTGACAAGAGAAATAGAAATGGAGAATGCAGAGCTATATGAGATATGGTATGGATTTGGTACCACAAAGGTTAGGTTTTCGAAATACGAGTTTTACCTTATCACCGGTCTCAAGTTTTGTGATAATTCAAGCATATATTATTCCGTCCAGTAGTTGTGGAATTTAGATTCATCAAACGTATTTCCATCGATAGCAGGTGACATACGAGGATGTGTACAAGACGTTAAAATACATGGAAAACATTTAGCAAATCGGGGATACTGCGAAGATTGCACTAGTTTTGTTTATTTTCAAGGTGCTGCTGGGCAACGATTATCGGGTTAAAGTGTCTATCTTTTTTGTGAGATTTGGTTGAAGATATCCTCTAATTTAATGCTTTTGAATGGGGCAAGTACGTGTACACGATGACATTCCATAACTTGCACAGATGGCAAATTGGACTTTGCTTGACCGTTGGATTTGATATGATCAATGGTTGAGATTGATTGATAGTGGGTGGATAGTAAATACTGTTGATAGTGGGTGAATAGTGGAATAAACAGTAACTCAAGATAAAATCTGAGTCTTTACTCATATCTAATCCAACGATTATGAAAGATTTATATTACTATTCATTTGAGGTCAACCTTAATAAAGGAGACTCTACATGTATCTATATTACAATGCATGAATTGGTTTGAAATTTTTTTTTCTCATCAATTATAACTCTCTCACGTATATTTTTACACATTTTTCACGCTTGGATCAAAATACATCAACGACTAATATTAATTCTTTCATTCTCCTTCTCTCTCTCCCTCTCTTCCCCTTCTCTCGCTTTCACATCACGTGTACGATATGACACATGCACGTACATGAGCTCGAACACGGCAAGACCTGAGTACGAGCATGCATAGTTTTTATGAGAGTAAATAAAACTATAAGAATGTTTATCGTGTTAACGGCAGAAACAATTTCTAGTATATATCTATACTAGGGGTAACCGTGCACCGCACGGAAAAAAAAATTTTAAAAATATCTACCATATAATATTTTAAAAAAATAAAATAAAATAACAATAAAAAATAACTCTTTATCTTCCCTCTTCTTTAATTCTCTCTTTTTTCGACATATCTTTCTGTCTTATTTAATTATTCTTTCCCCCCTCTTATTGGTCTAAAAAATGTGTTAGTCACAACTTGTATCATTAATTGTTTGTCTACAATCTTTGTCTACAATTCAAAAAAGTGTTCCTATATTATATAGATTACAAATCATGACATATTTTGAATTTATCCTTCTTTATATTGTCCTACGTGGTTAAAAGTAATAATCTCATTGGTTCAAAAAAAAACTCACATCTCTCTCATTATCTCACACATCACATCACATAATATTACACAACCCATAATTTATTTTTCTTCTATATCTCACTATATAATTTACCAAATATAAAAATATTATAGTCAAAATTCAGAATTTTTTACGACGATCAAAATGAGCATAATGTTGATATAACTTTTGTTCTCTTTTTTATATTAAAAAATTATATAAAATGCATGACATGACACGAACACGGACAATTTTTGTGATAGTAAATGAAACGGTAACAATGTTTATCGTGCCAACGGCATGAGTGATTTCTAATATATATATACATATAGAGAGAGAGTGTGAGTTTCTAGAGAGATTTTCCTTTTTTTTAAAAGAGTGTGGACTTCTCACAACCGTTGGATTAACAATCATCAAAGGCCAGTATTAGATCAGTGTAGTAGCTTAATTTTATCCCCTTCTATCATCAACTTCTGCGTGTATACCGCCGCAGGTATGTCCACACTCCATACCATGGGGGTCATTTAAGATCCAAGTAGAGAATCATGCAACAAAATCAATATCCCGATGAGTCTAGAAGAAATGCACAAGTGTGTTAAGCCGGGCCGGGCCAACAACAACAACAAAATAAAATTACTATGTGATGTTGACGTCTCCGATGGCCATGCCTGAAACAATTTCCCATGCGATCGGGAGATCGAAGGCCAGAGAAGCATGCATTATTGAGGTCGTTCGATCATTGCTAGGCCTAGCTAAGCTAGAGATCATGAAAATACATACAGGACTGGACAGGACAGGACACATGGTCATGGGCCAAGACCGAGAGTTAATATAGTGTGTTCACCACAAAGAAGCAACATTCCAAATCCCTTTTCGTTGTGAGACAAAGTAAGGGAAGAGCACAAGTAGCTAGCTAGCTAGCTAGCTAGCAATAAGAAGCAAGCAAGCAAGCCAGCAAGCCAGCTAGCTATAATTCACATCCTATCATATCATGGGCGGGCTAAAATGCAAAGAACAAGTCGGTCATCAGTACTATCTCTAGTTCTCCATTCTGGGGTAACACTTGAAACACAAACTTGCAGCATATATATGATCATTCATAGCATAGCAATTAGTCATGGCAGGCATGCATGTCCATCCCTTGCCATGCCATGCCTTTCTCCCATCCCATGCATGTTATGTTTCAATGAGAAATTAAAGGCCTCGATCACATCTCCCAGCAGCAAATTAATTTACGTTCTCTCAAAGACCTAGCTAGCTAGCTAGAATTAATCCCTTCCCTGCTTGGTGTTGCCCTGCCTGCCCCTGGCCTGCAGCTGCATGTTAATTGGCAACTAATGAATATATCCATTCCATGCATGTAGTTAAATAATTAATAATGCGGGATCAATTAATCAACATGATCAAATGAAGAACATGCAAATTAATTAATCTCAAGACAAGACATGGTTAACAATGCACAACATATATGCATGATTAAACAACAAATGCTGATGCTAACTGCAGGTCAGGTCTCTCTAGCTCCATCTATATATGTCTCAGCCTAGCTGCAGCATGGTACTGCATGTATAGCTAGAAAATTAAGATTAGATGCTATGTTAGCTAGCTACGTACTAATAATATATATATCTATATATATGGCACCATTACCAAACCAATTAACCAAAGGAGAATTAAAGAAACACACAATATATAATATTAATTAATATTGGTACATAAAGATCAGATCAAATCCAGAGAGGACTGATATGCGCGCAGGGCACAGGACAACACACAACATGGTCCTCTTCTTCCAAAATTCCCCTGTCGCAATTCAGAAATGCTTTCAAAATGGATCTTTTCTAGATCTTCAATACGGATGTTACATACACATATATAATCAGCGTACGAGCCAATATATATATATATATATACATTGATTAGATTACCAAACGGCATCTGCAAAAGATCGATAATATATATCAGCAGGCATGGTGGATTTCCAATATATATGGATCAATTAAAGCTTATTCTTTGAGATACATGCGTACAAACTAATTATGAAAGCAGATTCCAAGGGGAATCAATGAGATATATGCATGGGAGCTGAAAAAATTGTTGTACGGATTTCAGGTGGCCAGCTGTAGAAAGCTTGGAATATTGTTGTCGAGGATCGACAAAGTGCAGAAAAATACAAAACACAAAACATCCTATAACCCCACTGCAATTAATTAAGATCCGACCAGACTTGAACCTAGTTTTTTTTTTTTTTTTTTTTCTATGATTTATGACGATGATTTGGCTTCATGAACTACGACAGAGAATTAATCCTCCGTTTTCATTCTTGGCTTTTTAACTGTCCAATTAATCTAGGCAGTACTGTTAATTAAACTTAAACAAGCGAGGGAGATTAATATCTTTTTTGGCTTTTCATATGCATACTAATGAAAACCAGGACTCGTTTACATAAACTTACATTAATTAGCTTAGCTAGCTAGCACTTGAGGTTGAGGAGATATTATATATGGATGGGGCAATAACTGTTTTTCCAATTAAATCTCCCTCGCTCCGTTTTTTCTTTTTCTCCAGAGGAGACTGGAGAGGAGAGGACCATGCATTCACCCTTTTTACCCGTGGAACTAACTGGTTAATTTGTCCGTACGTCCCACCTCTTCCAAAGTCAAAATCACCTCACCCCCTTTATAAAGGGCAGGGCAGGGCAGCCGATATGCTGCCAGCTCTTAGTCTTTGCTTAAAAACAAAACCCACCCTAGCTAGCTAGCTCGCTCTATGCATGATATTCCAAAATCCTAAACAAACTATATAATTCCGTTGCAGCTGGTAATTTGTGAATTTTTAATTATCACTCAAATCACAGAGATCTATAATATGGCATCAAGCTCGACGTCCGGAGGAGGAGGAGGAGGGTCATCATCTGCATGGACTCCAAAGCAGAACAAGGCGTTTGAAAGGGCACTGGCTGTCTATGACAAGGACAGTCCCGACCGCTGGCACAATGTGGCCATGGCAGTTGCGGGAAAGACCGCGGAGGAGGTGAAGAAGCACTACGACATCCTAGTGCAGGACCTCCACCACATAGAATCAGGTCAAGTGCCCATCCCCAACTACAAGAATATCACCATCAATGGAGGACGCAGCAACATTATTAATGCTAACGCAAACTTGACTACTAGTACTGCAGATAATTCCGAACAAAGGTACGTAATTATCTATCTAGCTAATATTGTCACTAGCTGGCTGGCTAGCTCGCTCCGCTATATATATATATATATATATATATATATAGCAAGGAAACGAAACCGGAGAGAAAATCTCTATACACAACTATATATGTGCAAGCAGCTTGAACCTTAATTTTCTGCTTAATTACTACCGAAGCTGAAAATCTAGTGCGGTGGCCCCCCGGCTCTATCCAGATCCAGACATGAGACAGCCTATAGCCAAATACTAATTGTTTCTTGCATGTGGTGTGGGTGGGTGGGTATAACACATAATAAGTAAAACAGCTTCGACCAGCAACATATATATTATTTATTGGGGATCGTGGCAGGCAATGGCATACTGGGCACCTGGAAATGGTGTGCCCGGGCAGGGCAGGGCAGGGCAGGGCAGGGCTCTCTCCTATCCTATGCAATAACTAACTATCATGCTTAGCTGAAATGAAATCTTTTCATTTTGCAAATTTTGGTCCCCTCCCCATCCCCTACAATACAATCTGGAGCCAATGTGCATGCATGCATGCATGATGGCTACGCAGCAGGATCAGCCACAACTAGCTACAGCATGCAGCAGAGGGCCGCTACAGGACAGGACATTATTTACAGAGAGACAAACCAAGCAATTCCTTTTGTATGGTTATTTGGGAATTAACTCATCCAACTAATTAAAACTCCTTTAACATATATAATTTTTCCGGCAGTTAGTTATAAAGATTGTCCATGATGATTAATTGGTGAACAACACCCACTCGACCCCCACCAACAACAAAAAAAAAAAAAAAAACAGCTATATATACAAACGATATATACAGAGAGAGAGAGAGATTCATATGCCACTCTGCTCTCTTTTTACAGGATGAAGAATCTAAAGCTGCGCTGATGAAGAATCTCAACCAGATTAATTAAGAATCTAAACTGGATCTGGTGGATGCAAGCAAAATGAGGCCAGGGACAACCAAATATGATGGTGATGCAAATAGCAATATAGCATATGCAGCTCCACGATGAAGCACTACCTGCTGTTTATTCATGGAACAGGGTACCATGCAACGCATGCCTAAATGTCCTAACTATGTAGGCATATAAATATGGCACAATTCTCAGTCTATGAAGAATTAATTACTGGATCTGATATATTTCTCTTCGTTAGGCATATATATATATATGTTAAAGCATGTTCGGTTCAAGTTTTGGACTTAGAAAAGGCCAGCCAGCATTAATTCAACTCAAGAGTAGGAGCTAGTAATATGGCTCTTGATCGGCCATTTGCTCTGATGATTATTTAATGAGGAACACAATAAGGGATAGCATCATCATGCAATGACAAGGGCCAAGGGGCCGGCATTCTTGTTGTTGAACTCTTATACTCGGTTGCCATATGAAGCTACTGAGACACAAATTAAGCTTCGTCAGCTGAAATTGTTTAATTAGCTAGACCACACCTGACCTGACCTGACCTGACCTGACCACCGACGGATAATTAATAGTCAAGCAATAGATGATCATTAAGCTAGGCACCCAAAGATCGAAGAAGTGCAACTGTGGAAGCAAGCAACAAACCAGGCCTGGCCAAACAGCCAAAGCATCCAACTGTCTAAGACAGAACCAGCCGACTAAAAGAAAGAAACATCACAAACCTATACATTTAATTACATACGCTCTAACTAAACACGGAATGACGCAATTAATTATTACTAAAACTGACCAACACCAGAAAACTCCCACATCCTAGCTAGGTCCAAGAGATCACACCCAAGCTACAAGCACACCCACCACCAAGGTCAAGGAGCTAGATCACATCAAATAAACAAGCACTTCCACATATCACATGCATACTAAGAACAAGAACACCAAGCTAGTCACACCCAAGTGACGATGATTTCCATATTAATGCATGCACGCATCAAAGAGAGAACAAAAGTTATGTCACACCCAAAATCATCCATCACAAGTATCCAAAATCAACCATGGATCTATGTGGCTGATGAACCAAGCACTGTACAAAGTATCACAATTTCTAGAGAGCTAAGAGTAAGTTGAAGTAGCTAGATAGTGAACTACTGAGCATGCAAGCAACACAACCCCCCAAATGAGAATTGAAAAGGAAATCGCTGACTCTACTACTGAGATAACTTCAAAGCATTAACAACCACCACCCCAAAATCCATCTTGAAAAAAAAATACAAATTCCTTACAGTACAAAAAATAAAGGAATTCTCCGGTGCGCAGCTCCCCAACTAGTGTGTGGGTGTGGGTGTGGGTAGGAGGAGAGTCTGTGCATATGTACACAGTCCTACCCTTACATTTCTGCAAATAAGTCGTTTCCACGCCTCGTGACCAATATGGAACAACTTACATTGTGCCAAGGCTTGCCCTCTGTAACGGCCTGACCCGTTTGTAAACATGATTAAGGTTAATAAAGATTATTAACTAAGTTGAGATTTGGTTTTGTCAAGAATTTTGTTTGAAGAAGTTGATAAGAACACAGGATGTGAAGATGAGTAGTGGACTGTCTTTATTTTGGAAGGTACAAACCGTTTGGAGCTTGCAATACTTATGTAATGTTAACCATCCCGGGAGATAAGAGGGGAATTTTCGTCTAGGACATTTGGACTGGGGAATCCGCCTACGGGTCAGGAAAGGAGTACCCTGTCTTAATGTGATGTGATGTTTCCATCTACGGTTTACATAGTTATGTGATGTTTCCGCTTTAGGCTTAGTTTGTGCAACTGGCAAGCATGGTGGAAATGGTAAAGACGGTTTTCTCCGCCTTAGTGTAACATCGGTACTGTAAAGCAGTTTGAAGAGAGTGCAGACGGTTTTTCGTAGGAATGTAACGTAAGTGTAATACCAATGTAATGGGTTAACCCCGTGAAACTTGATTAAGAATGAAAAAGGAGTTTAATTTGTAAAACATGTGAAAGGATGTTTGTGAGAAAGTGTCTGACTGTGTTTACAATGCATGGTAAGTCTACCGTCTTCAGCGTGAGATTGTGTAAACCGTTTGAACCAAGGCGAGGTGAGTTACCGTCTTCGTTAATAACCGCCTTG
>JAOWBR010154592.1:0-13020 GCA_028571145.1 Dionaea muscipula
TATATATGTAGAGAGAGAGAGAGAGAGAGATTCTGAGAGAGAGAGAGAGAGAGAGAGAGAGAGAGTTTATAGTGACAATGGCTGACAATATGAGAGGAATGAATAATGGGGTGTGGTGGACCCAACATAGGGGTGTGTGGGTAGTGGGTGAATAGTGAGAGGAATGAATAGTTATCATAACCATTATCTTTATAGAGTCTCCCATATATAAATATATTTCGTGTTTAAATTGTAAAATATTAAACTCTCAACGATCAATATTCAACGAAGCAATCGACAATGGGCAGTAGCATTCATATTCCTTGATAACAATAAAAATAGTAGTTTTAATTTCTTAGATTAAAATATAATTTAAAATTAATATTAAATAATAAAATATGATATTATTTTTATTATTTTTAAATACAAAATATTATCATATCTAAATCTAGATACTTAAATTCTCTCTCTAAATATTATATACACATATTTTCATATAAAATATTTTCATATCTAAATATTATATATACTTATTTTCATATCCCAGTCGTATCCCCTACCCTCACCCCGTGTCCCCAACGTGTCCCCAAATATCAATACGGCATCTTCTAAGAGTGTCTGTGCTTTATAAATATATGTTGTGCTAAGTTGTAGCAAAGCAAAGTCCATATGAATTACTTCATTTCATGCCTTCTTCAATCGTCCCCTATTTCTTTTACCTTACAACACAATGAACCATGTTCTCTTATCACACGTATTTGACGGTCTCCGTCATATGTGACCTGCCCAACGCAACTGTTCCTCCCGTATCTTATCAACCACCGATACCACCCTGATCTACCTACGGATCTCCTTATTCTTTGTTTTCTCCCTACGAGTAATACCGTACATCCATCTCAACATACGTATCTCTGTCACTGCCATCTGTTATGTGTGACTCTTCTTGATTGACCAACACTCTGTCCCGTATAACAAAACGGGTATAATAACAGTCTAATAAAATTTACTTTTCAACCTTAAAGATACTCTTGTCGCACAGAACACCTTAGTCGATCGTTCATTTCTACCAACCCGCATTAATCCTATGCATGGCGTCCTCATTAATCTCCCCATCTTCCTAGATAAGAGCTCCTAAATATTCAAACTTATTTATCCTACGAACACCTCATCCATCCACCAACATTTGTGGGGCCACCCTACTCATCGCCCCTAAGCATACACTTCGTGTACTCTGTCTTACTTCTATTAATATGAAGTCCTTTAGTCTCCAAGGCTATCGTCCATCTCCTCAACTTAGCTTTGACACCTTCTTTAGTCTTATCCGTCAAAACAATATCATCCGTAAAAAGTATGCATCAAGGTGATTCCTCACGCACATCCCTCGTGAGCTCGTCTAGAGCTACAAATAAGTGTGGGCTTAATACCAACCCCTGATAACACCAACGATGATAAAAAAAATCACGTGTGAACCCTCCGACCGTCCTAACATAAGTCGCCACCCCTATATATATATTCTTAATGATATCAATATATACTTCTTACTCACGCCTTTCTTCTGTAACGTCCACCAAACCATTTCTCGCCGCTCTATATTCCATTCTGTCCATGTCCGTCCTACTCAACAGTCATATTTAAATTTCAAGAGCTATGGAGTTGAATTGACTAAGGTCTTAGATAAAGAAAAGAAACTAGACTATTTACAATGTATTTGTTCGGTAGCAGCTGCAGGATAGGCTCTAGGAGCCATGGCCTTGATCTAAGAGTCCTAGAAACTCTTAAATGATGAGTAAGGGAGGTCATGGGCAGAAGCAAGAGGCTACAGCAGCTCGGCTGGATTATTGTCGTTTGTTAAAATTAAAAAGGCAATTTAAAACTAGTTTAGGCGAGTTTGTATGGTCTAATGGTCATTTCTTCATGCAGGCAGGTTTATTTCATTTCTTCAGTTGATTTAGAATAAATGAGGTCTGGTGGAAGAGTTCCAAGTGTTGGAATGAGGTAGCTGGTGCTGCCAAGGAAGAAAGATCTGCAATACTGAAGCATTTTGAACAAGATTTCCTCATGATTGCATAGTTCTCAATCCTAGCTGATTATGGCTGTAAACCTTTCGAATTTTGTATTTGTAAAGAAAATGCTAGTGGATGCCTCAACTCAAGGGCAGTTGTTAAGAACCCATTTTAGAAATTATTTTGTATTTAATGAATACAAAATCTTGGAACTTTAAAAATTTTGCAATAAATGAACCAAAATCATTCCTAAAGTGGGTTCTAAACAAGGGAACCTGTTACACTCGAGCACATGACTTGGAAGTTCGAGACAAAGGCACAACGCACTAGCGCAAATTTGACATTTGATGGGCCATTTGTCGTTTCCTTTTGTTGTGGAAGTAATCGTTTGAGAATAATCTCATATAGTGCCCCAAGATCACGTCTCACCTTAGTAGCAAAAAGTAAAAAACTAACGCGTGAAGTGGAGAAAATATAATTTTCATTTGTTTGCAATTTATTTTGAACTTACGCCCTTAATTAGTAAGTATAGATGTAATTAGTAAAAGAAAAGCAATAGTTTGAAGAAGAGCAAATCTAGCAAGAGAAACAGAGAGGGACAAAAACAAAGGGTAAAATGGACCTTACTTGTAGGAATGACAGTTCCGTCTTAAACCTACGTTTTCTTTCATCATAATTTTCCACAATGGCCTTCTTGAACACTCTCTCAGGTAGAGGTACACAATCTTTATATATCCTGAAACGTACCTGCAGCATGAACATGGAGAAAAAGAACAGGGAGGTATTGTAGATTTGGTGAGTGTCAATTGAAGGAAAGCCAGATCAAGAGGAAACCGACCTGAGCAGGGAATGCCCCACCAAAAGCAGCTGGTTCAAGTTTCATAGCACCATGACATGACGCCTCATAGATCCCATGCATAAGCTTCTGATCAAAATCATAAAGGAAGAGCTTGAGACCAGGTTTGATACCGAGTACACTCTGCTTCTGGCTTACAGGGACAGCCATGACTTGGTAGCGGAAACAATCAGGCTTTGTTTTTGCATTGCACATGAATATCATACCACCTAATTTGTTACCAGAGTCAATAGTGCTTCCTTTCAGTTCTTCATCTTTACTATTGGTTTTCCTCTCATTGTCCACCTTTGCTGGAATTTTCCCCTTCTCACTTTCACTTTCACTGAGCTTGCCTTCTTTTATTCCAGAATCTGGAGCACTGTTTCTCTGTTCCACATCCTTTTTGTTCAGACTCTTCTTCTCATTGTCCCCTTCTGCTCGACTTTTCCCCTTCTCAGGAACTCTTCTGTTGAGACACTTTTCTTTGGTTAATAGAAAACTCTTCTGCTTGTCATCCCTCTTTGCAGTTTGCAGTTTATCTTTCCCTTTTATTGATCCTGAAGACTTATCACCCAGAACCTTTTTCACAATTTCAGCTTTAGGCCTTAGACTTTTTGGAGTTGTCTTATCACAATAAGATGGCATAGAGTTGTCAGAAGCATTCTCAGCCTTCTTATCCTTTTTCTTCAGCATTTTGCACACAGCCAATCAAATATCACCTGCATAACACAGGGAAACTATGAGCAATGACCATGCCAGTGCAGGCATATGATTTAACGATACAGAGTTGCTGTTGCATATGCTAGAAAGCCGGAAAAAAAATATGCTTGCTCCAAAATCCAGCCATTTAGAGGAAAGGAATTCAAAGAGAAGTGTGAAACATTTATGTGCAAGAGACTTGCTCTTGTGCAGCAAACTATTCCCTTTGGCTATCACAACGGTACCAGCAGTCGAATTCCGCAACGACTAAGAAATAATATATTTTATTTCTACATACAAATGAATCCAATAGATCTAACACACTCAAAGAGATGATCCAAGGACATTTGACTGACACTATTCTATCTTGTCTTCCACACTGCTCTCCGGTAGGGACTGCAATTTAAGGAGAAATTGGTAGTCCTCAAGTTAACTATCAAAGCAAAGTTTGCTCAAAGGCCTTCCAAGCTGCCTGAGAATATAATGCCACCCTTCCTTACTGCTTCAATATGCTTGTCGTTGATGCAATCAGATACGGAAACTAAAAGATGCTCAGGCTAAATGTATTCACGGCCTCTGTATCTATCTACAGACATATCCTACTATGATGAGAACTTTGATAAAAAGCAAAAATCCTTAGGAGTTTTAGTTCTACAACTTATTAGTTCCCATAGTAAGAATACCTGTATGCAACTAGTCTAGAAGAACACTGGCTATAAAACAAGGAAGCAAACCTTAGCCCATGCAAATAGCAGGGAAAAAAACAAGGGAATTAGCAATTAGAACTATATTACCAGCTTAATTACTTCAAACTAGGAAATCTAGACCGGTATTGAGGATTTAAAACCTTTATCCTTGACTACGAGTTTCTCAAGAGCTTCTCGCAAATTCTAAGACCTTTGAATGATCAAGGTTATATAAGGTAACTGGTTTATCTTTTATACAAGCTCTCTGAATAGCATCTTCTGTCTTTTTCTGATTGGTTGATAAGAGAAAGTGGAATATTTCATGCTTTGCCTAATTGCCTTCCTCTCTTAATAACATCCTGCATCTTTCTAATAGGTTGATGAAAGAAAGTAGGAATAATTCATATTTGCCTCATTTGGAACTCAAAAAGCCAAAAGCATTCAAGCTCATGCTGTCATTAGGCAGAGCATCAAAGAGCATTTGGAAACCTACTACTAAGCAAGCTCTAGAAAAACGGCAACTCCATTTTAGAATTGATGTTGCCTCCTACTTGAGTGTTGAGCTACACCTTTCAATATATGCAAACAGTTCGAAGGGCCACAAGGATTTCTTTATGAAAGCCTTCAGATGCTTGAGTCAGTTTTAAGCCTTGGACGCTGCCTTAATTCGTGTTGCTTGGGGAACTGCTAGGCACCCTCTCTAACGCCTAGAGTGTAGATGCCCAGGCGCACGCATGAGACATGCCTTTTATAAACCATGGATTGAAGATTACCTGCAGGACCCATCTCTAAGGGTAGATGTTGATGGTAAAAGGAGACAACACGGTTTCTTCAGCATTTCTATATCTTCGACTCGCAGTTCATCCAACACTGGTTTCACCTTTATTAAGAAGCTCCCAGAAGTAATCACTATAAGGTATTTGACAGGCTTTTTCAATCCATTTCATTCACTGAGTAAATCAGGATTATATATAGCAATGACTAATTTTAGTAACTACATATATATTCCTAAAATACATTATGGATCTCTAATTATAGGGATTGAGTTGCTGTTTACCCTAAACTAGCCTATAGCAAAACAGAAAGAATAGCAAGTAGCGGAAGTTATGCTAAGGAACAGTTGGGCGAGTTTAAATTCCTAAAGGAGCCATTATACACCTCCGCAAGATTGAGCCACGGGGGCCAAGGTCAATCTTGGAGCAAAGGTCTGCCGTCCGTTCACAAGATAACGGCTTTGTGAGCACGTCAGGCAATTGGTCTGCACTATAGACATGATGGACACAGAGGTATCCTTTGTTGACTAGATCACGAATGAAGTAAACATCAATTTGTATGTATTTCATGCAAAAATGGAGGATTGGATGAAGACTGAGATGAGTGGCACCCAAATTGTCACACAAGAGAATTGGCGGTGTGGTTGGCGTAGAGCCAAGGTCACCAAGGAGTTGGCGGAGCCACATGACATTAGCCGCCACAAGAGCTAGAGCGCGATACTCAACCTCACTAGAGGACCGAGCAACGACCTGTTGTTTCTTGGAGCTCCAAGAGATCGGATTGCCACCAAAGAAAACAACATACGCCAAGGTGGAAGTACGATCATCCACATTCCCCGCCAGTCAGCATCGGAATAGACTGTGAGGCTTGAAGTAGCGCCGTTGTGATGGTGAACACCATGATTAACAATTTGCTCAAGGTACCATAGTAGACGCTTGACTGCACGCCACTGAACTTGACTGGGCCGAAGCATGAACTGTGAAAATTTATTAACGGCAAAGGATATGTCGGGGCGAGTGATAGATAAATATTGTAGTGCTCCAATGAGGTTCCGATATTCCTTGGCATTAGCAGCAGCGGACCCATCATGGAGGGCCAGTGCAATCGTCGTAGACAGGGGTGAGGTTACCAGTTTGGCATCTACCATATCTGTGCGTGCTCGTGCAGTTCACGAATATACTTGGACTAATGTAAGAAGAGGTCCTAGGGCGTGGGATGAACTTCCACCCCCAGAAAGTAGTGCAGAGTTCCGAGATCCTTGAGTGAAAATTTGTTTCCCAATTGATGCATCACTGAATTGAGCAGGCAAGAGTTGTTACTGTGAGCACTAGGTCATCAATATACACTAGGATGATGAGCACATCTGCATTGTTGCGGTAGATGAAGAGGGAATGATAAAAAGCTGACGGGCAAAATCTAAACGCAGTGAGTGCATTAGCCACGACACGATAACAAGCCCTCGGCGTCTATTTTAAACCATAGATCGATTTGTGTAAAAGACAAACAAGGTCCGGCTTCTCCTTATCAATAAACCCGAGGGGTTGAGACATATAGCCCTGTTTTTGTAGGTCGGTCATGGAGGAAGGCGTTGTTGACGTTGAGTTGCTTCAACAGCCAACGGTTCATTACCACAAGTGAGAGGACCAACCGGCATAGTTGTTAAAATCGTACAATTCACGATTTGTATCGTACGATTCGATTCGATACACCCACCCAGCGATACGGTTCATTATGCGTATTGGAAAATTTACAGAATCGCTCCGAATCGTACGAATCGCGAATTGTACGATTCGGTATATTTTTTAAATATACACTAAAATTACAAAATTATCACAAAATTATCCCAAAAATTTAAAATTTTAAGAACCCCAATAAAGCCCAATGAATATTAGCCTATTTAAACCCAAAATAAAAACCCAATAAAGTGATATAATTTTAAAAAAACAAAAATAAGCAATTAAAAGAAGAACCCGTTGCCGATGAAGAATCAGCTTGAATTTCAAGCTGAACCATCCCTCTCAGCTCTCGCTGCTCAAGGAATTTCCCTTGCTCAAGGGTTTGCTGCTTCTGATTTCACCTCAAGGCCCTCAAGGGGTTTGTCACTGCTCACTCTCCCTTTCTCAATCTCAACTCCCTTTTCTCAACCATTTCTTTTCTTTTTCTCTATGAAATGCCTTTACATTTTTCATCTTTCTGCTCACCTCAAGGGTTTGTCGCTGCTCACTCACCCTTTCTCAATCTCTACTTCCCTTTTCTCAAGCACTTCTTTTTCTTTTTCTCTATGGAAATTCCTGTACATTTTTCATCTTGAACTGCTCACCTCAAGCATTTCTTTTTCGTCTTTAACTGCTCATCTCACCGATTACATTTTTCTTTTTCCTTTACATTTTTCTCTTGCCATTACGACAAGTATCTTACCTATTAGACGACGCAATCATCATTCTAAACAATAATATGTTGATTTAAGGTTAAATAATTCATTTTTACTGGATATCTTTATTAATTAAAGTGTATATCCACATAATTTTATAATTTTAAAAAAGTGACTGAATCACTACAATTCACGATTCGATTTGATACACGATTCGATTCGGAAGCAAAACGATTCACGATACATATCGTGTTTCAACAACTATGCCAACCGAATTGTCGCTAGCTTGACAACGGGGCTAAACATTTCATAGTAGTCGAGTCTGAGTTGTTGGGTGAACCCTCGCGCAACAAGTCGCGCTTTGAACCTGTGGACTGAACCATCAAGTCATCGTTTTACTCGAAATAGCCACTTGCACGTGACAATGTTGACTCCCGATGGTGTGGGAACTAAGGTCCATGTCCCATGGTTAATCAATGCTGACAATTTAATGGACATGGCCATTGGCCGCCCTCCATTTTGGATCCCGAGTGGCTTGACCAACTGAGGTTGATTCTAGAGTGGGGGGAAGGGGATATTTGGTAGCAAGGTATAGCGTTTTTAGTTTATGGATATGATTTTGTAGTCTGGTGGTCATGGAGTGTGTGTGGAGTGGAGGGGGAGCAGATGCAGGCGGTATAGGGGGGTTAGGGTTAGGGATTTGGTTTGAAGACGATGGGGTTGATGAAGATGACAGAACTGAGGAAGGAGTGGAGTGTGGGCTAAGTGTATTTTGATTTGGGCCAGAAGGGGGGGCCCACATGAGGGGTCGACGGGTTGAAGCAGATTTGAAGGGCTGAGTGTATTTTAAAGGGCTGGAAGGACCTCATGAGGTGGCCCAGTAATGGAGGTCTGGAGCAGATTTGTAGAGCCACTCTTCATCCCAAAGAGACCATGGGAAAGTGTCTCATTGGACTTCATCACGAGACTTCCAAAAGTTGGGGAGTATTCTTGTATTTTAGTTGTGGTGGATAGGTTTTCAAAGTATGCATCCTTTAGCCCTACTCCAAAGGCATGTTCTGCTGAAGACACAACGTCCTGTTTTTCAAGCATATTGTGAAATATTGGGGAATGCCTCAGAATATTGTGAGCGATAAAGATGCACAATTCACTGAGATATTTTGGTCAAAACTCTTTCGTCTGTTGGGGACAAAGTTGAGCCTCTCTTCGAGTTACCATCCTCAGATTAATGGTCAGACAGAGAGAGTGAATGGTCTACTTAAGGAGTACCTAAGGGCTAAGACACTTTGTGTGCTCGAATCAGAAGGATTGGGTGAAGCTTCTTAATGTTGCTCAACTCTGCTTTAATTCTCAGAAGAGCTCATCTTCAAACAAGAGTCTCTTTGAGATTGTCACTAGCCAACAGTCTCTTGCCTCACATTGTGACGGAACCGTATAGTGGGAAGTGTTCACGAGCTTACAACTTCACTAGAGAGTGAAGAAGATACTGAGATTGCTAAAGCCTACCTCCAAAGTACATCTGAACGTATAAAGAAATGGACACATAAGAATAGGCAGTCGAGACAGTTTAGTGTTGGAGATCTTATCCTGATGAAGCTTCAACCAGAACAGATGTGATTCCTCAAGGGCAGAGATAAGCGATTGGTGCGCAAGTATGAAGGGCCAGTGCCCATTGTCTCCAGAGTTGGGAGGGCATCGTATAAGGTTGAGCCGCCAGACTGGATGAAGAGGGTCCATCCTATATTTCATGTGAGCTGCTTGAAGCCTTACCATCCAGACAAGGAAGAACCCTTAAGAAATGTGTCTGACAGAGCCAACATCAGATTGAAGCCATTGCCAAAGCCAGCAGTGGGGGAGATACTGACGAAAAAGGAGGCTACTACATCAAAAGGCCAGAAGAAGAAAGAGTTCTTGGTCAAGTAGAGCGCCAAGCCAGTTGAAGAAACGAGCCAAGAGACTCCTAAGGACATAGAGGGAAGTTGAAGAGTTGATGAAGTCGATGAGGGCATCGACAACATAAGTGAGGGAGGATGTCACGATCCCACACTCTAGACTCCTAAGTCTTGTAATTATCTTAGAATTCTTTACTTTCTTGTCATTTACTTTTCATATAAGAGGATCAACAAGTCAATCTTGTGACTATGTAAGTTGATCCTGCTTGAGAGGGGTGTGCGGTGTCTCGTCCCAAATTGATAAATGATCCTATTACTCTTTATGAGGGAGTAGACTTCTTTCATACAGTATTTTGATTGATAGTTAGTGATCATCACAGGTGTTTGCGTGATTCACTAACTTGCTAGCGACAAGCGATCATTCTCTTGAACTGAGAATCCGAGATTAAAGCTGAGATCCTAGCGTGGATTTGCCACGTTATCCGGTCAGGGGAGCCGGACCGTGACACATAGCCTCGAAGTAAAACTAATACATCATAGACCAAGGACCGATAATGCTTCAGCAGTAAGGCTTCTAGATAGCATAAACCTCATATAGCAGCAATGAATCCACTGCCATGATGTTAGAACTAGTGAATCCTTAAGCAGAAACTTGTCATGATAACCAGAACATGTGAGGAGAAGCAAACTGCCAGCATGTTATCAGCCACCAATATTGTGTTTAACCGGATCTTCACCGTTCGTCATGGCACTATATGAACAGAAATCAGGAAATGGATGCAACTCCCTAGCTCCCTGGCATCCCTCAACAGAACTGCTCATTGGATCAATAAAAGATCTAGAGGAACAAGGCTGCAAGCTACTTCACTTAGACTCACTTTTGCGGCTACTGTATACTACTCTTGGAGAGGTAGAAATGAGAAACTATATGAACTTAAAGATCTCTCGAAGGGATTGTTAGGAAAGGTAAAATACAAGTATACTCAACTATGTTTTTTTTTTTTTCCTTGATAGAATGCCTATTTTTGTATTGTGAGAAGCACATCTTTATTCTTGGGTCTGTCCAAGGATGATAAGCATTGTAAAGAGCAAACAAGGTAAATTTTTCTATATTAATAAATTTACCTTTTCAAAGAAAAACAATCAGTCATCAAGATGTTTCCTTAATGACATTTATCTTCTACGGCTGCAATTTACCATATACGACCCATTAAGTCTCATTTTAATTCCCTCTCTGCATATCTAACATGTGCTTCACTCTGCTTAGTAATTACATCATATGCCCACAATTAAGCCACTCAATGGACTTTAAGTTCAAGATAATTGTATACATTGGTTTTCAAGTCTAACATATTTTTTTCCCAAACATGTATCTTGGAAATCAATTAACAATTTTCCCCCTCTCTCCACTGGTAACAGACACGTAGATGAGACATGGAAACAATGTAAAGCGGTCACAGCAGCATACCATAGTGCTGAAGTCTAACACAGTGCACAAAAAGGAAACTTAAAGCAGAACGACATTGATAAATTAACCAGAGAAGTAATTGGTAAGTTCATAACTGTGCTTCATAAAAAGCATGCACAAAATTAAATTAGAGAGGCACTAGGAATTGAATCTCTAGTAGGAATTGCTCTATATGACAAAATTTGGCATATTCGAAGGGGGAGGCATTGATAAATTAACCAAAATTTGCAAGTCAAAGATCGGCACTCGAACCGCAGGAAAGCGAACATACAAGTTCATCGATAGACGAGTACCATTTTTTACCTCCCCCTCTCTTCTACCTCTTTGAGCAAGCACATAGGAAGAATTGAGAAACCGATAACTTGTTCATAGTGGCAGCAAAAAAAATCATCAAATTTTTTGATAAAAAACAATAGCTGCACCACAAATTATCAATCTTCACAAATCCAGGCACCACCAAAAAATAAAAAATAAAATCGAAGGGAAATGTGCTTAATAAAAATTGCGATTAAGCCCTCAATTCCCTTTCCCTTTTTTTCTTCATCTCTCTAGGGTTTATAACTTCAACCTAGAAAAATCAAACATGGAAGGAAAAGGGGATGACATAGAGAGATAGAAGCCTGTTGAGGAGAACAATACCAGGAGGAGATGAAGAAAGAGACGACGTCTGGTGAATTTTTGAAGGTGATAGTGACGTAGGTCCGACCACGGGAATCCTCAATCACCAGCCGTTGGCAGAGGAGGGGAGAGAGGAAATGGAGAGATGAAAATGGAGAGAGATACATTCAAAGCATACTTGCTAGGTGCTGCTCCGGTTTCGTCCGTGAACGGACTAAACGCAGCAACCTCACTTTTTTTTTTTTTTTGTTCGGATGGTTTCTTCGCACGCACACCCCACACTGGGGTGCGCGCGGGGTGTGCGCGTCTTTATTTTTTTTTGTTAATTTTTTTTCTAATGACAGTATACGGTCGTTTATATTATATAAAAACGGTCGTATATTACCGTTTCTTGTCTTTGAGGGCAAAAAAATGACACGGTAATATATTGTCGTGTCACTCATTTGCCACAAAAAAAAAACAGAGTTCGATCGAGGAGAAGATTGCCAGCGAAGAAGACCGATCGATTTCAGGGAAGAAGACCAGCGATTGGAGATCGATTCGAGCTAGGTAAGTTCCAATTTATTGATTTCATGCCGTGATTCGTGATTTTGATTCGATTTTGGGTTAAGGTTTTGATTTTGGGTTAATATTTGGGTTAGGGTTTCTATTTCTTCCACCTTCGGTTGTGGTGGTTTTATTGGTGGCTGGCGGTGGAATTGGCGGCCTAAGGTGGCTGCGGAGGTGTGTGAGGGTGATAGTAGGTGGCAGTGGTGGTCTTTGGTGGCGGGGCACGCGGCTGGTGGTTATGTGAGGTGTGTGTGAGGTTTTTGTGGTGGTTAGAGGTTGTGGTTGTTTTTTAGGGCTACCAGAGTGGTGTCGTGGATGCCGGAGCCGATTTCCGCCCGTCTCTGGCGATGTGTGAGGTTTTTGTGGTGGTTTGGTAGTGTTTGAGTCATGTTTGGAGGTTGTGGTTGTGGTTGAGGGCTGTCGGAGTGGTGTCGTGGCTGCCGGAGCCGATTTTCGGCTGTCTCCGGCGATGTGTGACTACCCGGGGTCGTTTGACAGTCTCTGGGTGTGCCGTTTGACAGTAGGAAGTTCATGTTTTGGACGGTTTTGATTGGTTTAGGGTAGATTTGATTGGTTTTGGAAGGTTTTGATTGATTTTGGACGGTTTTGATTGGTTTTGATTGGTTGTGATTTGTTTTGCACGATTTTGGTTGGTTTTGATCGGTTTTGGGCGATTTTGGTTGGTTATGATTTGTTTTGATTTGTTTGGATTGTTTGTGATTTGTTTTGATTTATTTTGCACGATTTTGGTTGGTTTTGATTGGTTTTTGGCGATTTTGATTGGTTGTGATTTGTTTTGATTGGTTTTGTGGTAATTTTCGGTGGTTTGTTTGATGTGAGGTGTGATTTTCTGATATGTTAGCTTTGGTTGATATTTGTTATCACCTACAAATCTTTCTTAGATATTTGTTATCACCTTCCAGTCTTTTGTCGATTAAAGTTGCATTGCACAATCAAAACTAAGTCGTTGAAAAAAATTATGCTAATGCAGATAAATATGATGAAGATGATGACACAAAGGTAGATGAAGATGATGATTTATAATTGGTTTTGATTGGTTCTGTGGTGATTTGTGGTGGTGTTGGGTGGTTTGTTAGATGTGAGATGTGATTTTCTGATATGTTAGCTTTGGTTGATATTTGTTAT
>JAOWBR010154603.1:0-13019 GCA_028571145.1 Dionaea muscipula
AGATCTTTGCTAGACACCTCGCAAAAAAATCACAGAGTTAATGTTTAACTCATACAGGATCACCCGATAATTTTTTAATTTTTTTTTAGTTTTTTCTTTTGAAATTTTTCAGTTTTTTTTTTTTGGAATTTTTTGGGATTTTTTCATATGTTTTCTGATTTTTTAGGATTTTTAAGATATTTTCTGATTTTTTGGGATTTTTAGAGATATTTTCTGATTTTTATTTCATTTTTTGATTTTTTACATATTTTTTTATAATTTTTTATATTACTTATTAAATTTTTTAATATTTTACTATTCACGTCATCACTGCCACGTGACGATTCCGTTAGCCACGTTGGATTATCGTTAGGATTAACGGTGTCGGATGTCTCTGTGATAACAGAATGATAGTTTGATGGTTTTTTTTAAAAAATAAAAATTTAGTATATGTTTTAAAAAATGAGTACAAGTTCGGATGAAAAATTAAAATTTTTCCAAATATAAAATAAGAGAATATTTATTACACAAAAAAATAAAATTATAACATTAATTATAGTATTATACTTAAAACAACACATAGTTTTTGTTCGATGTTTCGGGAAAATTTCAGAAAAGTCCCTATACCTTCACCATTTTATTAAATTAGATCATGTATTTTAAAATTTTCAAAAATAACCCTGAACTTTCATAGTTGGTATAAAAAATATTCTTGCCGTTAAAAATCACCTTACACCGCGGACCCCGATTCGGACTCCGACGTTGACCCGTGAAATCCAGACCCCGACTGATATATAGGATTTTCCCCTTGTATAAGTTAGATGATTTTTAACTACGAGAATATTTTTAATACCAACTATGAAAATTAAAGATTGTTTTTGAAAATTTTAAAGTACAGAGTCTAATTTAATAAAATGATAAAAGTATAGGGATTTTTTTGAAATTTTCTCCATGTTTTATGTATAGTTTCTTGTTTTCAAAACTCAGTAAAGCCCGAATCCTGAGTCCGAGCCCTAAACCCTAATTGAATAATAAAGTTATGTTCAACAGTGTTTCTTGTACGTAATTCTAATGGGATTTGGAGCACGAGAGAGAAAAAATCAAGAATGGATACAATCCGTTTATCACGTGTAGGTGGTGGAATAGTGTTTTCGGTTTCTAATTCCTGCTTTAATTACGTACAAGTAGTAATAGCGAAGCTACGTTCTACATACTCAGAATTCTAGTTGAATACATTAATAAGATTTTTCAATTCTTTCTCAAAGTGAACTCTGAGTTTCGATTTGACTCAAATTTGAGTAGTCTAATTCAAGTTTCGATCATTATATGTAAAAAAATCGTATAGATTCTGTGTCGAATTCAAGCATATAAAGACCTTCATAAATTCGAGTCGAATATAAAGATACTTGGACATATTCAACTCGAATTAAGCCGTTAAGCATTAATGTAAATATGCTTAGGACTCGTTGTTGGATATGATCTCCCATCATCTTGTTCTGATGTCCAGAGATGAGAGCTAGTTCTTCCATATCCTACTTTCGATGATCTTCGCCATTACTACGAAAGAGTTGAACTATGAAGTAGTTTCAAAGGTAAATTTTATGTCTCCAGGTCCAGGCTGGTTGGCATATAGTTCAATTTCCACTTCAAATGTGAAACAGAGCAAAGAAAGCCATGATTTTAAATTCAATACCGGATAACGATCCCTATGGCAAGTTTACGACGCCAAACCTCGATGTGATGCAACAAGCACAGCATTCAGGATTGTCCTAAGTAAAAGACCTCAATGTGTTAGTGTGGTGAGGAATTTCTTCCAAATCCCTTGGGAATAAACACCCTATTGAACTATGGATGTATGAGACAGTACCTCAATTTTAAATGGGTTCTCCGTAAGCGTCCAATGAGATTGAGTCTCTTAAAATTAGTTGAGATGAGCGTAAACTGGCTCAGACATTGAGTTATAAAAAAAAACCAAAAAAACACAGCATTCAGTGTGTAAACAGAGAATGCTTCAATCTGTAAACAACTTCCGGCTTCATGTGCAAGGCACGCTATTGCTGTCGAGGTAAGACAGTGGAGCATGAGTCTTTGTCGATGGCGAAGAATGTGATGACAGTGAAGGAGAGTAAAATGGAGCAATCCCACTTGCTGATCGCTACTCCGTCCATCCATGATATTTTCTGAAACACTAGCTCTTCCGTGCACATTGCAAGCAGAAACCAAGCTATGGATAGGCCTATGGCATCACATTCCACAATATGTCTTCACCAACTAGGTCTCATGGTTGAGAGTTTTATGAAATGATACCTATAGAATAGAGAAGAGAAAAACCAGATTAAAAAGATATTATGCACCTCTATATCTTCTGGTGATCAGATCACAATTGATAAACACTTAACTCACCGAGGTAGATGTTTTAAGCAGCTCCCTTATAGCCATTGTTGCATAGCATGAAGCAGGCAGAGTAAAGCCCAGCTTGAGAGCCATCTGGACCTGAGCCTGAGGTGAAGAGCTTCCTTCAGTATTATTATTAGGCACTGGCAGTAGTTTCTCATATATATTTCCAGAATTGGAGTGATTGACCTTTGTCCCATTGACAGTAGTAGTAGTAGTATCCTCGACCTGTATCCCATTCGCAGGTTTAGATTTTGCAATGATGTCCAAATCTGTCTCTGCCAAAGGCCTATTTCCATCTGTATATGTCAGTATTTCCCTGAAAACAATGCATGCCATTTTTCAACCAGTGCAAGTGATATTAGATCTACAACCGAAGCAAGATATTAGAATCGTTACCATTCAAAGTCTAGCGGCTTTTGGAGAACCCGCCTGTAGCATCCAGTCATGCTAGTTATCGAAAATTCTCTGAAAAGGGAACCCACTGTCAAAAATTCTAGCACCAAAAAAAAAAAAACCAACAGTGACACACAAGTCGAAAAATAGCATGAACAGAAGAAGATTTATCTGATTCCATGGTAACATACTTGACATTGTGTACGCTTTCTGTCAAGCTGATTTTGTCCTGGTAAGCACGGAGAACAAAATGGAAATCAGCGCAGGATTAAAGAAGATGAAATCAAAGGAATGGTAAAAATACTAAGCTGGACAAACCCAGATCTGGAACATTAGTTCTATCTCACAACTGCAAGTTTTGATACTTTCTTCCCTTGTTTACCATTTTTTTTTTTTTTTACTGTGAACTTTAGAGCTATCTATGATCTATCTCTATGATTGAATGAAATCCAAGAAAACTCATCCAACCAAGCATCTGATTAATGGAGCAAAAGTAAATGAGCAATGTGTGTGTGTGTGTTTGTTACCCTATTTCTATGAACCAAACATAGTGTAACTAACTATTTCATTCTAGGAGGAATGTGCATATAGAAATGGCAAAATGATATCTTCGACTTTTGGAAGAGAAATATTATGAAGAAGAGCAAGAAGTACCATTTTTCATGTGAAAATCATTGAGATCAACGTATGAAAGAATGATACTCGATGCATGACATATCAGGCCACAAGCAGAAAGTGGAAGAAGCCACTGAAACAAGACACGACATTGTTTTCCGAGTCTAGTGCTTGAAGATACAGCAAACAAGCAAGCGACACAGCGCAATATAGCATACCTTCCTTGTTAAATCATGATAAACATCGGTAATATCATTAGAAGGATAAGTTGCCCTTGAACTGCCATCAAATTGGTATCAAGTGAGGAAGAGAGCACCAAAAGTCCACAAATTAAAACCCATATGGGGTAGTATACAATTGGTACAATCATCTGATTCTCACCCAGGCAAAGGAAGGACAACATCCTTAATTGTATAGTTTCCGTTGACTAAATCATCAGCGTTTAAAACCTGCAAATATACACATCACTTTTCTCAAATATGGAGAGCAATTACATTAGATGACTGCGCACCAACAGATGAAAGCGGTGAAACAGTCTAGCCAATAAATATCTGCCACTAATCCTCTCCCAAGGACTAAAGTACCTGCGACCAAGATATGTTTAGAATGATAAGTATAATGTGGATTGATTAGTTGAGCCAAAGGAGTAAAACGGAAATTTCTAGTTGTTCACCGAGGCAGATCCATGTTTCAAATCGAAGCAAGGAAACTAACAGCCCTGAGTTGGCCCGTGGGCAAAGGCTTGGACTAACAACCAGATGGTCGAGGATTTAAAACCATACCAATGGTAAAAAAAAAATAAAAAAAAAATAGAGAAACCCTCCTCCTCTTGATTAAAGAAGTTAAAACGAATCATGGAAACTAGAAAGAAAACATAGAAGCCAACAATTAGGATAGGTAACATGTTCATGGACTAGATTATTCACGACACTCTCCCAAGCAAGTTAATAAGCCCACACAAGGCCACCAGGATTTTCCCAGAACCTTTTATGCTTTCCAAGGAACCTCCCATTCAAATCATGCCTGATCTATAAGGGAAAAGTGAACGATTTTAAACAGCAGAGGAAGGGATTGATGGCTCTAATATGAAAGGCAGAGGATATATAGGTCTCTCCATGAATAACCACATGTTGAACTGCCACCTTTTTCCCAGCTCAAATTAAACATCAATTCACGCTCTTCATAAGCAAACTCGATAGCCTCGTGATCAAGATACCGATTACATCTCCGGTTGGATAAATTCCGGTTTGTTTCTATTGAACATGAAAAAATAGGTTTTCATTCTAACATTGCCCCTGATTTCTGCTTCAAAGGTACAAATATATTCATTGAACTTGAACCTGAACCTGAGAAGATCATATTAGAATGGAGAATCTATTAAGCACAGAAAAAGGTGGTGTTGACGAAACCAACTCTACCAAAAGGTCAACTTTGTGTAGAAGACCCATGAATTGTATTTATCTTAATACGCTTCCTCACGCAAATATTTCTTTTGGATTTGAAGCGTGGACTGTGTATTGACCCAACTCATACCAAATACTAAACAAATGAGGGTTGCGCTCGCAGGATTCGAACTCGTGATCTTTGGTCACGCATTCTCTGATATCATGTTGAGGAAACCAACTCTACCCAAAGGTCAACCTTGTGATAGAAGAGCCATGATTCCATTAATTATATTTATTTTAACAGGCGGTAAAAACAGTTCAGAAGCGACGAGTTTTTGAAGAAAAAGGTCTCCTAATGACCGCGGAGTTGTCTTGGAGCCCAGGACAGTCACAAGTAATGCATTGTACGATATAGCCCATATATATAGCAGCTCCATCTTCATAATGATATATGAAATAAATTAAAGCACAAAAGCTATTCCTACACCACCTTTGTTCCTACACCACCTTTGATCAACTAAAATGAGTACATAAAGCACACCAAGGTGCACGCTGATATGATCTCAGAAAAAACTTCCATTCATTGAACATAGGCACCAATAAAAGAAAGGAGAAAAAAGAAATAGGTACAGAACACAGTGACAGTTAAAGATAATTACCTTGACAAGATGATTTCTATCTTCAGGATTTAGTTCAATAAGTTCATCAAAATTGCTACTAGTGAGTGCCTCATTAGACACACCATCTTCATAATCTGGGGAATTGATGTCCACTGAAGCTGCACTACCATCATCCTTGCAATATACAAGATCTCCTAAAACAACTTCTTCAGCTCCTGTACGTGATTCCGAGTAGAAAAAAATTAGACTGGAACAGTACTTAATTCCAGGTCTAAATAGACACTCCACACTAAAAAATTTACCAATACCATCTTAGAGAAGCACAGCCGGGATGCTAGTCACTATGGGGCAAGGAAACATATGCTAAATTTCCATGCAAAATTTAGAGATTTCTATGAGTTCACCAAACTAAGTACTGATGACAAGTAATAAACACATGCCTAGTTGGATTCGATTTTCTCAAAATTGTTGATAGACTTAGGAAATGGAGTACCCTTTTGTGTTTGTCATGCAAAATGTTAACTTAAAAAGGCACATTTTTCAACCGACATAATCCACAACACATTACTAGCACCAACACTCCAAATCTAAACTATTCATATCCTTAGGATACCATAACAGCAGAGTTATTCCAGAGAACTGGCTTTCAAAGATCCATGGTTCACTTTACAAAAAGGGGCAGGCATGATGAACATTTCCTCTTTTGTAGCTTTTTCATATGTGTTGGAAAGGGTAGAACCTTCTGGACACTTTTAACTTTTTACCCCAGCTCAGGAGGATCGGCTGCCCTTTTGCATTTTTATGATACGTTCGTCGTTTTGATTTAAACCTCTTACTAGGAGTGTACTCACTTTTTCACGTACTTCGATGTTTCCTCTGGTATTTCCTCTGTTAATGAAATATTTCTGTAGAGAGGAAGGAAATCTGAAAATACATAACGCTCCACTCACCATACTTTTGCACTCGTGCACTTGCTGCATGGTTCCATAGGAAGCTTTGGTAACTATGTACATACCTGAACACAGTAGGCTATGAGAAATCCAGACACAGATAGAGCCACTCAGCCAAAATGAATTTAATTTCCAGCTACTGTAGTATCTTTGAAATCCGAATACGAGAAAATGAGATTTTTTTACCTCTTTGCATAGCAAAAAGAAAAGGGTAAAAAATCAAAACCTGTGATGCATAATATCACAGTGGGAAGATAGGTTTTTATTTCCTTTTGCACCCCTTAAAAAGTATGAAGGCAAGAGGAAGTAGCATATTTCTTGATCAACCCATCATGATGCCAATAACAAACTCATGGTTTAAAACTTGGTCGTCGTCATCATCGTCATTAGCACGACCACTTCTCATTAGGTGGAGTCGGCCACATGTATCCGTAAGACACATATCCGTGGGGTACATGTACACACATGAGATCTGATAAATATAGTGCGATGGTTATCGGCTACCTAATACGTACTATCCTAACTTAGTTCGGGGATTAGGTTTAAAACTTGGTATAATGAAATATTTGCAAAACAAATACATTTTATTAAAGCCCATTTGATACAACTTATAATCTAAAGAAAAAGGTATAGTTAAAATAAACATAATTAACATATCCGCTTAGTCAATATAGCTGATAACATGGCCGCTTATTGATTTGAAGAGCTGAATCCATGAAAATCGTGTGAAATACAAGTACTGCAGCTATAGTGTAGAAAGATTGACTTGGTCAACATTTCTAGGAATCATTGTTGAGCCCAAACATAGAATGATACTGTAACTTTCTAGTTCGACAAAATAATATAGGAAGAACATACAAATGGAGAAAATCATTTGCAGCACTTACATCATTCTTAAGGTTCTAGGTATAGCCAAGAGTGCTTGCAGATGGTTTCCAGGACATTTCTTTAAGCACTGCAGCTGAAGGGGAACAGGAATGAAATACAGCTTAAATCACAAAAATGAGAATTGAGAGCTCTGAAGCAAACATTACCTAACCTAAGAGGTAGCGTATGAAACTAAAGCCACTGGATATTGACTAATACAAAAGTTTCACTCACAATCAGAGAGCCTGACAAAGGAGGCTGAGCTTACGAGAAAAGAAACATAATTCCCATTGGAAGAAAGGAGAGACCAAAACACAATATTTGGGTAATCATCCTCCGCAAATTCATAAGAGGCTACCAAATGTATTGCTGATTATCCAGCGTCCAAATACTAGAAAGTGGCCACTATACAGTATTAAAGACCAAGTTCATGGTACAAATTCTTTAAGCATATCAAGAATGTTCAAAAATGAGATACATGTCTAAGTCAACTACTGCTCTGGGTAACCAAATGATATAGGATATGAATGGCAAATATTGTGCTATATATGCTTAATTTCAGCTTAGAAGGAATTGGGTATTTTTGTTGCTTGGAACCTATTGAGTAAATTTTAAAATTTTAGACTTGTAGACATGCTGTACACAATCCTCTTGTGGAGTGCCTTCCCAAGCCTCTGCAATGAAATATTTCCCAAGAAGGCTAATATAGGTGCACATGCAGTAGGCAAGAACTTACAATAGCCCTTTCTGCGACCATATAGTGAGGTAGTTGCTTCAAAGTTCCGTCAATATCATCGGTTGATTTGTAGTATTCCCGAATCTTCGTAACATCATCTTTTTGTGATTCGGGATCCAAGTCAAGAAACACGTTTCAAGAATTGAAATGAAAACATTTGGGTGCAAGTCATGCCCAGTGGATATCGATACTAGACCTATACTTTAGCAGTTACAATTAACAATAAAAAGGATATCCCCTTTTCTAGGATCAAGAATCAGATTAACAGCTGTTTTCCACTCTCCTCGCAGCAATGCGGCTCCTATAAGGTGAGTTGGGACTGTACCACTTCCAAAACGCTGCATTAAACCAAGATGTCAACCAAAATAGCTACAAGCTTTGTACTATTGAGTTGCTAATTAGGAGCATTGACCAGAGTCATGGGGATGGAAGAAACCATCATTCACACCAGACATATGCACCCATTGCCTATTATGTGGCTTTGGGCAACAAAAGCATTGCCAAGCTTGTAAGATGATTTAACTGGTGTTAATACATCATATACATGTCCTTACAGTTTCCCGTCCACTATAACTAAAAATTGCTCAGAGGTTACAAATTTATAGCCAAAAAATGATGAGTAAATGAAAGAGAAAGAAAAACACCTATAAAAGGAGATAAAATGAGGACACAGGATGACAAGCAAACCTGTAAACCAAAGTAGTTTATAAATCCATACTTTCCTAAGGCTTCTGAAGATGCTTTAATGATTTCCTGAGAATCAGCAACAACTCCCCTGAAGACAACCGCAAGGTAGTAGCTGGAGTCTACAAAGAGAAAGATTCAAAAGGCAGGGAAGCTCACATAATGGTTTACACATTACCTCAATGTAATTGTAAATCGGTTGCCTAGGAGCTGCCCAAGTAAGAGTCCTTCGTTGACATAGCTGGACAGAAGCAACATACATCTTTGCACAAACAACTTAACACAGTGAAATAAGGATGACCAAAGAATAATTCATAGAGCTCACCAGAAATTGCCAGCTTTTATACCAATCAACCTCTCATTGAGGGATGCTAATCTATTGGCATGGTGCTTGAAAATGGTTACCTAAGAAAAAGAGATACGATAAGCTACATCAATCCATAGTGATATAATGTAGAGTAATGATGCACTTACAACAATTTTGTACATCATGTTTATAATAATTGATCTACACCTTTGATTTTTGCTATCATGACCCACTAATTCATATACATCTAATAAAATCAATCAAAAATAACGGTATCGATCAGTTGTTATAAACATATTGGAAAATTTTGTTGTAATCCTATAGTTTTTGTATAATGTAATAGAACACAGCAGGCACAAAACATCACTCTCAAAATATTGTAAGATGCTTCTACGTAACTCCCAGTACTTGCACACAAGTGTAGAACCAGGAACACTAAAGTACCAGTAGTCAGACTGCTTTAATATACTCAACTATTAAAAACACCAAAAAAAAGCATCACGACTTCTTGTTGTTCAGGGATCCCTCATAAGAATAAGTACCAGCACCAAAAATTTAACTTTGGAGCTCTAGTAGATAATGGAAGTTTAGTAAGCTCTAATTGAAAGATCCAATCATACCTTCCATGGTCATGTCAAAACATTTAGCAATTGCAAACCAATTTTGTTAAGATGAAAAGTGTTAACAATTTGACATCAAAATATCAAATGCATATTTCACTATCTGCCTATGCCACTATCAAATACAATCAAGCGAATAAACATGCTAATGCAATTTTTCACGACTTCCTATCAAACAGGGTTTAAGGTGAAAAAAAAATTCTTGAAAAAGGGAATCAGGTAGTCAAACACTTACCAGCAGCCTATAACCTTGACAACTATTCCATCTCAGGAACACAAGAATGCTTCATCTATTTTTAAACTCATATCTAATGTGCTCGCGGTTTGCAGAATCAGTACATATTACTGTTTAGTGACTTCTTCACTCTTCCAATTCATTAAAAAACAATGACCAAATGGAAGAAGTTCCACTATCATTATCATCATCATCACTTCCACGACCACTTCCCACTAAGTAAGGTCAGCTACACGTATTCAAAGGGCGCACGCACATAAAATTCGACAAATTAAGTGTCCTGGTTGTCGATTACCTAACACGTACATGAAGTTCCACTATCGAAGTTATATATTTATATAGACCACAGCAATGCAGATGCATTACTATCTTCATTTTAGATGGGCAAGCTGCCAAGAGATGAAGGAACCTTCTAAAAATTTTGATTTAGAAAAAGGTAAACCTAAAAGTGGGGGAAAATGATCCTGCCATGAAAACCAGGGCAATAGGAACCATTCAACCACACCTTGTTTCTTCTTACTTGAAGCATCATCTTTAACAAACAATAAAAACATTAAAATATCAGATATCCTTGGCACATGAATGTCGTAGCCATTGATATAATCATAATTGAGAAATCTCAATAACAGACCATGCAGATCTCATCCAAAAAGATGAAGTCCCTAGTGGTGACAAGCAGAGCTACTAGGGTACGAGCATACCCTTTGAGTTGTAACAGCACGTTTGTCCTTTGTACCAGCAAATCCAAATGACTTGGGCTGCAAAAAGAAGCATAGAGCTTGATGAAATATAAACAATTGACAGGTTTTTGACGTTATGATATTTCCTACATTCACATGAATCACATCTTCTCGTAGATTTAAGTTTCTAGAGAATGTAAATTATATCAACAAGTTCAAAGCATCATTAAAGAGAAAAACCTTTTTCCTTCTGTCGCAGACATTAATAAGTGCATTGCAGGGAATTTTATCGCAAAGTCAACATAAACAACAGAGCAAAATTTACCTGGATGCCAAGCATCTTGCCTATTAATCTCAATGTCTCTTGGGTATCCTTGTTCTCCTTGTAAAGATGAAACCTGAAGATCATATTGACAAAAAACATGAATTTGGGCTGCAAAGATTTCTTGGTAGCTAACTTGTGTGGCAGGAAAATTTTCAGACAGAAGACAAAATTCAGTTAATTTTACAATTTGCAAAAAGATTGAATCCAATATCAAAGGAGTAAAGACTAAAGGGAAAAAAGGATTTCAAGTTATTTCACTAGGTAAATAATTTTTTAGCCCAACTAACTACAAATCTCTCTTCCTTGCACCACATGGCCTATCAATGTACGACATTACAAGAACCACAAATAGTTCTAAGACAACTACATAATTATCAAGGTGGGATTCTTACAGTATAGCATACTTCTTTTTTCTACACACGTCCTTTATGCGTACCGATTCATACACCAATAACAGGTAGTATAGAACTCATAGGACAAGTAAATAAAATAAAAACGTAGACATCACAAAATCCCATGTAAACACGCGTTCTAACAGAAGTGTTAAAGAAGGCCAAAAGAAACAAACGGCAAGTACCTAAGAAACTTGCCACGACTCTCAGGCCAGTCCTCTGAACCTCTGCTATCGAAAGGCTTATCACCTCTATCCTTACGCTTTCGAGAAAACTTACCTCTATTCTGATTTCCTCCCAAATCCAACCTCACTCGAATACACTTCGATGAGGGTTCTGGTCCATCCACCGTGTCAGTGACAAGGAATTTCAATTTCTCTTTGAAGAAGCAATGTACTGCCTATAAACACATTATCAAAACATCAAACCCGTGCTACATAGAGAGAAAAATGAACCCGTTAGGTCTAACAATGCATCACCTAAAAAAAACATACCGTCCGATGAGCTTTATCAGAACTAGGTGAAAGGACAATCGGTGTCGTGCTATTGTCAGCACCACTTTGGATCCTACCAATCAAATCCTTCAAGCATCCCGCATCGGAGTCCCCAGCTAGGGACCTGAACAAGTCCATTTCAGCATCATAATTCTTATTCAAATGATCAGGCAGTTTCAGTTCCTCCTTTTCCACCATCTGCTTCAACCAAAATTATCACAATTAAATACTGATGGCACCCGTAGCATAACGAACAAACGTGATCGCCCCATCAGACATCAATAAAAACAACATTTACACACACACACACACAAGCAGCAGTGTTACCTCTAGAGGGAGTTCCAAGGTGGTTAAATGAACAACATTGCCATCCAAATCCACTTCATTAACAATGAAATCGGAGTACCTGAATTCGAATCAATCGCCGTCAATTCTCTGTAAACGCTTTGTGAAAGAGAAGAGAAGCATTGAACTGAACAGCAATCGATGAGCATGAAAGGAGATGGTTACCGTTGTTTGAGGATACCACGGAAGCCAGGGAGCTGGGAGATGTAGCAGAAGATGCCGACATCTGGCTCTTCTATATTATTTCCGGAGGCCATCACGCCGGCGAAAGTGGTGGCTGCGCGGTTGTGCTGATGATGGTCGCGGAGGAGGAAGCGGTGGTGGCAGTTGCGGAGTGGGTAGGGTTTAAGGATCCGGCTATGTTGGGCCTCGACGCACCGTTTCCCCCGAGGGTTTAGCGGTTTCTTCCCAAAAACGACGAGCTTCGTTTGGTTGCCCAAACAGCAAAGCATTGTGCCCACTTATCATACAGACGTAACACCCATGGCTAATAGCTTGCAGTTGCAGGTTGCAGGTTGCAGGTTGCAGGTTGCAGCCCAACCCACCCAGCCCTGCTTGCGTGGGAGCGGGTGAACGTAGTTGATTTGTTTTATAACTAGAAATTACTCGTGTTTTTGGCACCATAAATATTCTTACAGTTTAATTTTCTGTTACAAAATTTGTCCGTGTTCACGTCATATCGTGCATTTTATATAATTTTTTAATAAAAAAAAAGAATCAAAATTATATTAACATTATGCTCATTTTAATCATCGTTAAAAATTATGAATTTTGACTATAATATTTTTATATTTGGTAAATTGTATTATGAGATATAGAAGAAAAATAAATTATGAGTTATTTAATATTATGTGATGTAATGTGAGAGATAATGAGAGAGATATGAGTTTTTTTTTGAACCAATGAGATTGTTGCTTTTGACCACGTAGGACAATATAAAGGAGGATAAATTCAAAATATATCGTAATTTGTAATATAGATTTGTTGTTTGTTGC
>JAOWBR010154614.1:0-13017 GCA_028571145.1 Dionaea muscipula
TAAAATAAACCTAACAGATTTAAAGAACTTTAAGTAAACGTTTTAAAGGGCTATACAAATTATTATTCCGCTGCACATCTTTGATACAAGTTGTAAAAGATTTTTAAAAACCTATAAGTTCATTCACCCCCCCTCTGAACTTATAGTAGCCCTCTATTCGGGACCAACACAAACCAAGTCTAACCCAAAATCTCACCCATCAATAACACCCTCTCCAATCCCCAATCTTACGATGAACACCCTTCAATAGCTCCCTAACAGTCAGAAAAAAGAAACACCCACACACAATCTCACACTTCCATGGCTTCCAAAAAAAAAAAGATACCTCTAAATGGATGTTCTTTGTATTTTTAAAAGCAAAAATTAGCATATCTAAATATGAGGGAAATAATAGCAGAAATTAAAATAAAAAGTAACAGGAAAAATAAATAAGATTAAAAAAGATTTAAAAAAATGCAGGAGTTGAGATTTGAACCAAATAATTAAAAAAATCCAAAGATTAAAAATATACCAACTACACTAAGAAGTACTTACGAAAATTTTAAACCTACTTTATATACATAAAAAAAAGTCTCACGGAATCGGAGGCCTTATGCGATCGCACCAACCGCACGGCCCCATGGCCGGCCCTGATAACTAATTAACTTATTCAAAGATAACTAATTGACTTATTCAACCCCAGCATGACACCTGGGCCAAGCCTGATTATGCGAGAGTGTATCATCTGCTCTAGCTGACCATTGACCTACAAAATAACAATAAATACCCAAAAACGAGATCAAGGTCGTCTAAGCAATATAAGTAACATAAAGTGCTAAATCCCATGGCCAACATCCCCAAAACAAGTAATCCAATTGAAATTAGAAGCCTGAAGAGCGTACTTTCATATACGCATCACACCCCCAACTTAAACTTCGCTAGTCCCTAACACACTTAAGCATGAAAAGGACAAACAAAACAACACCACAAACCCTACATTTTCCGGTTCTACACATCATATTTCTCAAACGGAAAAATAGTCCACCGCTACTAGTAATGCATAAAATAACCATGGAGTGTGTGTGTACCAAGTCAAAGCCAGCATACCACAACCAGACATGCACAACCAAAAGCTAACCTAGAATAAGGTCTAACTCCATATCTCACGGGTATGTGTATACAAATAATGGGCAAGAGGTCTCTCACGGAGTTAGGAAAAAATAGAACAATCAATAGACAAGAAAAGATAACCCTATACTGCAGATAAATTCACATTGAACTAATAATAGAATTTCAATCGTAAGAAAATTCAGCCAATTTTACCCCCAGACCTGCTCAAGATCAAAATGTCAATAGAAGGGTACGAGGGGAAAACGAAGAGAGGAAAGAATAAAACAAGATAGAGAGATGGCAATCCAAACATTTGCACGACGAAATGCAACCCGGTCGGAATAGCATAAGACCTACTCACATGATTTGACAAAAACTAACTCATTCATAACATTCCACACTCCCTTTTTCTCTTTTACGACTCTGTCATTTTCCCCTTCTCCTCTCTCACCATTCTTTCTTTATTTCTCTGTTTTTTTTTTCCGCGTGACTTTGTTTCCTCTTTTTTTTCATCATTTTACTTCCATTTTTTTCTTTTTTTTCGTGCGTTGATTTTTTTTCCCTTTTTTTCAAACCAACACCATCTTACCCCTTACCAACTCTTACCACTACACAAACTCAAAACACTAATATGAAAAACACAGGCGAAACTCTGAAGTGCAAACAACAGGGGTGCATAAAAGAAGAGGAGTTGTGTATAAGGCTCAAATTAGGTGCAGGCGAGAACAAGAACACATTACACATTTGAAGGCCCAAACAAGAACGAGGAAAAATTAACTTTCGTCATCTCTTGAGCATCCATTCAATCTTACCACTTAACCAAGTCCCAAATGATCTACAATTCAATTCAATTGCGCAATATAAACTGCTACAGTCCTCTAATATTGTCGCTCTTATCCTTTCTCACTCATAAAATACCAACTTGCACTAAGGTTATTCCCTAGCTACATATGTCAGCCACCATCTTACCATAAGACTTGGGAAGTGCACAAATATGTTCCATGGAAGTTATAGCATTGACTAGCTAAGCAGATTAAATTCCTAAAGAATCTCTGATATGTAGAACAGTACTCATACAAAGATGTTAATACCATTAAGCATCCCAGGTCCCATGTAAGCATGCAAGAGAACAGTAAAGCACCAGTTGGAAACATCAACCGGATCACATGTGTTCAAGATTTTTTTCCAAATAATTTAAAAAGTTTCCAATCAAAATCAAATTTCTTCAAAATCCTCCCTCCCCCCTCCCCCCAACTTCAACAGCACAATGTCCTTATTGAGTTAAGAAAAGGATAGAAAACACCTGTGAAAACACCTATAAGATGTGGCGAAGAGCAAAAGGGATCCTGAGCAACTACACAAATTGATAAACTTAAACAGAATAGACACCAAAGAAACCCACAAGGCAACAACAGAAAAGAACAAGCAAGCAAACAACAAAGCAGAAAAAGGACAATCAAGAAATAGAAATCAGAAAGTAGGGGGATGAACTACGACTAGATGCAAATTGGTCTTTAACAAAACTCTCTATGGTCCTCATCTTCTCAAATAGAGAAGCCTACACTCAGTTTAGATTACGTCCAATCGGGATATCACTGCCCTATGGTTGGAGGCCATAGTGGTCTGCAGCTGAGATAAAAGATCAAAGGTACGGGAAGACTCATCCCTCCTAGCTCCAGCGGGTGAGGGCCCGACACGTGCCGAGGGTGGTGGAGCAACCTGATCAAGTAGAAGCTCCTCACCCTCATCGGGAGAGCAGGGAAGAAGCCAATTGGCTTCATCCCTAATGGTGGTACGTGGAGGGTTAGGAAAGGAAAAGGTACGACGCTAGCCTCTAAGAATTAGATGAATCCTCGACCCATGTGTCCTAATCATCCCTATACTGGTCAAGGCATCCAATCCTAACCGCCCATTGCCCTTTAAGGGCATAAGTGTGGACAAATCTAGACTAAGGTGACAGGCAATGATGGTAACTAATCCCCCACAAACTTTGTTCCCAGCACTAGCATTGGCCACCCTCTGCATCTGACAGACCATAAACATACCGGTGTCAACTTGGTGGCTATTAAAAATAGCCCAAAAGAAGTGCAACTCCCTTCTAGAAAAAACCCCCTCACTATCGCCTCGCCCCAAGGCAGTCAAGGTCATCACTCGGTGGGCGTACCGGAAACAAGGGTTCTGCAGGTATGAGACCTTAGAGGCAGTAGGGTTATAGTCATGCCTCCCAGTGAGTGAACAAGTGAAAAGAATTATAACCCGGCTCACGTCGGGGTTCCATCACAATCTTGGAGTGAAGGGAATTGAGGAACTCCAACGTGAGGGAGATATAGGTATGATGTCTCATATGAATAAATGCCCCCCACTCAAGTGCAGTGAAAAGCCATACAACATCATTATATAGACCTAGCTGGTGTAGGGTATCATCACACATATATGTTATCTTTGGTTTTCCTGCGTTTGGTGATAGGGACTTCTCCCCCACTTTTAGTGATATAGCTATGTAGAAATCGCCTCACTGGGAGGAAGGACTATAACCTTACTACCTCCAAGGCCTCATGCCTGCAGAACCTTTGTTTCCGGTACGCCAACCAAGTGATGACCTTGACTGCTTTGGGGCGAGGCGATAGTGAGGGGGTTGTTTCTAGAAGGGAGTTGTACATCTTTTGGGCTACTTTTAATAGCCATCAAGTAGACATCGGTGCGTTTATCGTTCGTCAGATACAGAGGGCGGCTAATTCTAGTGACAGGGACATAGTTTGTGGGGGATTAGTTATCATGATTGCTCGTCACCTTAGTCTAGATTTGTCCACACTTACGCCCTTAAAGGGCAACGAGCGGTTAGGATTGGATGCCTCGACCAATATAGGGATGATTAGGACACATGGGTCAAGGATTCATCTAGTTCTTAGAGGCCAGCATCGTACCTTTTCCTTTCCTAACCCCCCACATACCACCATTAGGGATGAAGCCAATTGGCTTCTACCCTGCTCTCCCGATGACGGTGAGGAGCTTCTACCTGATCAGGTTGCTCCACCACCCTCGGCACGTGTCGGGCCCTCACCCGCTGGAGCTAGGAGGGATGAGTCTTCCCGTACCTTTGATCTTTTATCTCAGCTGCAGACCACTATGGCCTCCAACCATAGGGCAGTGATGTACCGATTGGACGTTATCCAGACTGATGTAGCAGCGAATTCTGCAGTACAGGCTTCCCTAGTTGAGAGGATAGAGACCTTAGAGAGTTTTGTTAGAGACCAGTTTGCATCTAGCCGTAGTCCATCCCCTACTTTCTGATTCTTGTTTCTTGATTTTCCTCTTTCTGCTTTGATGTTTGCTTGCTTGTTCTTTTCTGTTGCTGCCTTGTGGGTTTCTTTGACGTCTATTTTGTTTCAGGTTACCAAGGTGTGTAGTTGCTTAGGACCCCTTTTGCTCTTCGCCACGTCTGACACGTGTTTTCTTCGCCACGTCTGACACGTGTTTTCTATCCCTTTTTTAACTTAATGAGGACATTGTGCTGTTTAAATTACGGGGGAAGGAATTTGAAGAAGTTTGATTTTGATTGAACTTTTTGAATTATTTGAAAAAAAAAAATTAAACACCTGTGATCTGGTTGATGTTGCCAACTGGTGCTTTACTGTTCTCTAGCATGCTTATATGGGTCTTGGGATGCTTAATGTAATTAACATCTTTGTATTAGTATTGTTCTGCATATCAGAGCTTCTTTAGGAATTCAATTTGCTTAGCTAGTCAATGTTAGAACTTCCATGGAACATATTTGTGCACTTTCCAAGTCTTGTGGTAAGATAGTGGCTGGCATGTGTAGCTAGGGAATAACCTTAGTGCAAGTTGGTATTTTATGAGTGAGAAAGGATAAAAGCCACAATATTAGAGAACTGTAGCAGTTTATATTATGCTATTGAATTGAATTGTAGATCATTTGGGATTTGGCTAAGTTGTAAGATTGAATGGATACTCAAGAGATGATGAAAATCAATTTTTCCTCGTTCTTGTTTGGGTCTTCTGATGTGTTATGTGTTCTTGTTCTCGCCTGCACCCCATTTAAGCCTTATACAGAACTCCTCTTCTTTTATGCACCCCTATTGTCTACACTTCAGAGTTTCGCTTGGGTTTTTCATATGAGTGTTTTGAGTTTATGTAGTGGTAAGAGTTGGTAGGAGGTAAGATGGTGTTGGTTTGAAAAAAAATAAAGGAAAAAATCAACGTCGAAAAAAAAAGAAAAAAATAAAAGGAAAATGATGGAAAAAAAAAAAGAAACAAAGTCATGCTGAAAAAAAAAAAGAGAAATAAAGAAAGAATGGTGAAAGAGGAGAATGGGAAAATGACAGAGCTGAAAAAGAAAAAAAAGAGTGGAATGCTATGAAGGAGTCAGTTTTTGTCCAATCATGTGAGTAGGTCTTATGTTATTCCGGTCGGGTTGCATTTTGTCTTACAGATGTTTGGATTGCCATCTCTCTATCCTATTTTATTCTTTTTTTTTCGCAAGTGAATGTATATATAAGCGATAACGTTATGAGTATACACTGTTGGTCGGTATGATCGACAACAACACACCAAGAAGCACACGGATCAAAGATCACAAAAAGCTAAATGATCCCTCCCAATCAAGGACAAAACATGTCCATCCATACACCACACAACCAACACGACAAAACACATCAAACAAGAAAAAGAAAACTAGGCTCAACGACCCCTTCTTTTTGCCTTGCCTCGTCCTCTCCAACCACCACGCCCTTGTGGAGCTCCTCCAGGTGGGGGCCTCTTCTTGCTTGCGTCCACGCTAGTTCCGGCCCCATCCTCACCTAACAACGCATTCAGACTCTTAAGAGCAATCTGCTGACCCTCCTGATCCGAATCACTAAAGAAAATACCCTCATCCACAGGACAATCCTCCACCAACTCAGATAATGGTGTAAACCTAGAAGTTGAAGTCGTCGTCTGACCCGTCTCCATCAGTCTATCCTTGTCAACTCCCTGTCTAACCCCCCGGTGCCCAACGTAGTCTCCTACTCCTGCAGACACCCCACTCAATTTGCAACGGATCCACTAGAACCTCCTTCCTGGTATCAACACTCGGTGAAACAGTCGTCGCCACAGTAATAACCACTCCCGACGCAATAACTCCCTCCCTTGGAATAATCGATGTCACAACTGCCCCCGGAACATGGTCCACTGAAACAACAAGAGCAAGGGCCCGATGGGCCGGACATCGAGCGGTCGCATGTCCAAAAATACTACAAACCTCACACCGAGATGGATACCAGTCAAACTTAACCTGAACCAAAGTAATAGAAGATCTGTGCCTCAAGGTAATCTCACGTCGATACGGCAATGAAGCATCAACCTCAACACACACACGAGCAAAGGCAATCCGGTCGGTCGTGTACTTATCCATATAGAGCGGTCGGCCCACAACACTAGCTATTTCACTAAGCCCTTTCGAATTCTAGTATTCCAACGGGATATTGTAAAAACTAGCCCACACCAGAATCTTGGATAATGTCTCTTTGGAAAGAGGCATCTCCTTTTCCAATCTACGCAAAACAGGGGTTTACCCCTAACAAACCATGGCCCCCGCTCCTGGACCTCATCCCTCCCGTCAACTCTAGAGAACCGGAATAAGAAAAAACCATTATCCATGGACAGGGCATTAACCAAACCTACAAATCGCCACATACTTACGGCCCTCGACCTCACTAACCCGAATGACATAGAACCCTGAAGAAAATGCCCAACCAAGCAAAGGCTCCACTCATCCACAATACTATCATCTTCGGTGAGCTCAACAAAAACCCCGTCGGCAGACACGCACGGAGGGACATAATGCATAGGGGTATCAGACCGTCTATCTCTTCCCGTCACAAATGCAAACGATCGATTCTGTGAATACGCATCCGACTGTCGGCCAAGACCAGCGCCTGCCGGACCAATTGGTGTTGCCGCCAAGGGGGCGTCAGCCGCTCGGAGTGGTGGCCAAAGATTCTACTGGCTGCTGGCAAAGGAGAAGACTGGCCGCCCAACCGGAACCTCCCCCACCACCGATGCCTCCACCGTCGTCGAATCACCAGGAGCATGAGGACCAAGCTGACCCGACCCCTCTGGCTCCTTCAGCGGCCCCTCAGCAGCTCCAGTCGACCCCTCATACACCAAAGAAGTGCTGCCCACGACCTCAATTGGGATCTCAGCATCCTCAGGAAAACCCTCATCCTCAACAGACCCCTCAATCTACACCTCAGGAGCCTCCAGCGTGCTCCCCGCAACGTCACTCGACGCCTCAGCCCCGACAATCACGGCCCCAACCACCGAAGAGACCTCCTATGGAGGTTCACTCCTCTCGCCAACCGGGGTCATATCCTCCCCTGGCCGAGTCAGGAGAGACGAAACAGGCCGGCGATGGGCTCAATCAGGTCGCGGGGAAGGAGATCGGCAATGGGAAGGGATGCCCAGCTGCATCAATGCCCATTCGCGCCGAGCCTCCACAGATCTACCAACGTCCATCTTCGATTATCGGCATCGTGGAGAGAGCAGCGACGTGGTTGCAGATGAAGAGGAAGATTTGTGGCGGAATTGTCGCTGGAGGTTAGGGCACTCTGCGTGCTCCGCTCTCTCTTGTACGAATGTTGCTGCTAGTTTGCTCGTTTTTTATGTTTTGCTTATTGGAACCTTTATTCTATGTTTAGATGGTGGTGAATGGAGGATAACCTGTTGTAGATCGATATGGCGACGTCGAGAATAGGGTTCAGCGACCATTGGAACCTTTATCCTATTTTATTCTTTCCTCTCTTCGTTTTCCTCTCGTACCCTTCTATCAATATTTCTGATCTTAAGCGGGTCTGGTGATAAAATTTGCTGAAGTCCCTTAGGATTGAAATTCTATCAGTAGTTTAATGTGAATTTATCTGCAGTATAGGATTGTCTTTTCTTAGCTATCAAGGGTTCTGTTTTTTTCTTAACTTCATGAGAGACCTCTTACCCATTATCTGTATAAACCTACCCGTGAGATATGGAGTTAAGACCTTATTCTAGGGTTAACTTCTGGTTGTGCATGTCTGGTTGTGGTATGTTTGCTTTTACTTGGCACACACACACTCCATGGTTATGTTATGCAATGCTAGCAGCGGTGGACTACTTTTCCGTTTGAGAATTATGATGTGTAGAACTGAAAAATATAGGGTTTGTGGTTCTGTTTTGTTTGTCCTTTTCATGCTTAAGTTTGCTAGAGACAAGTAAAGTTCAAGTTAGGGGGTGTAATGAGTGTATGAAAGTACGTTCTTCAGGCTTCTAATTTTAGCTGGATTACTTGTTTTAGGGATGTTGGCCATAGGATTTAGCACTTTATGTTACTTATATATTGCTTAGACGACCTTGCTCTCGTTTTTAGGTATTTATTGCTATTTTTCAATTCAATGGTTAGCTAGAGCCGAGTGTGGAGTTGGGTCTTTCAAGCTGGATTTGGCTGGGTGATCACCACGGCCGTGGTGTTACCACGGTCGTGTCGTTTCTGCGGATATTTCGGATGGCAGAGGGAAATACAGGCGTATTTCAACACCACGACCATATTTCATTATCTTACCACGGTCGTGTTTCCATTCCACGGGTGTGTCTAGCTCTCTCACCACGATCATATTTCTGAAACACGCCCGTATGGCGCCGTTTCACCACGGTCGTGTTGCTGCGACTGCGACATGACCTTTTTAGTTCTGTTTCTGTTGGCCTATTTAAAGCATCGTCCACCGTCCTGCTGGGGGCTTCTTCTCTTTTCGACGTCGTTCCATAGCACTTCAAGGGCAATTTCCAACAGACATTCGGGAGGCCTTGGAGGGAGGTTCATAGGACGATTCTGGCAGAAGAATGGAGATCCTCCCTTGCCGACTTGCCATCGTCTGACTGCTGCTCACCCTGCTTATTGCCGATCATCTTTGTTGTATTTGTTTAGATATGTTTCAAGTTACGATTTTGACTATGTCTACGATTGAAATGTATGTTGAGATGATGTTGAATAGCATGAGTGGCTAATCCCTGCGAGTTTAGGATCCTGATGTAAACTATGTCGACTTTTATTATCATTTTCAAGACTATCGTGTTTGATTAAATTGTCTGTACAATTTTTACTGTCCGTTTGAGTCTCTTGAATGATAGATTTGTATACATGCTATAGAAGTTGAACGTCATAGTTATCACTAAATCCTGAGATAGATTATACCCACTGTCAACCTGTGAGCCTGTGACTAGGATGTGTAGCAAGATAATTTATGCCGTAATAAGGGTAACCGATTATCATTAGATCAGAGAAATTGAATCGACAGTTCAATGTGATAAATTAGATACAAAGTGAAATCAGGACCCTAGACTACTTTCTCTACCAATTGTTCCACAAATTTTACCACGTGTGCGCGTTTTTACTTTTATTTATCTCTTTCCTTATTTACCAGTAGAAATCAACTGAAATCTGAAAACTAACCAAATCAACCCCTCTTGAACTGAAATAGAAATAATTAGACCTAGGAATTTAGATTAATATCCCTGGGAATCGACACCTTTGCTTGCCACTATTCTCGTCGTAACCATAGTGCAGTACACTGATTTAAATTGATTAATTTGGCCGTGAAACGACAGCGATCACAACCCAACCTGAATTAGTGTCATTAATCAAAATTGGAATTAGCATCCTTAAATAATTCAACATCAATCCTTGAATTTGTTCATACGATTAAATCACCTGCTCCCTATGGGTTTGACTCCGTGCGCTTGCGGATTTAGCCGATCATTGAGTTGACTGAAAGCCATTGGTTGTACTCATCCATCTTGATAATAAAGGAGCTAGAACTCGGTGTCCCCCCACCACCATATGCCTGCATGGTTTTTAAAGCAAAAAACATCAATCATTGACATTCAAACAATTTTTGTTTCTGAAAAAAAAAAACCAACACAAAATAGAATATATGACAGTTTGATAATCAAATGGTTGTGTATTCTTAAAAAAAAAATAAAAAGCCAAAATTCCCATGGGCCTACACATTCCATGTTTTCTTTTGTGTTTTGAAACGAGTTGCCTAGCAAAACTCCATTCACACCTCAATTGAAACACGGGGAATGAAGGAAAAAGGCAGAATATATCTCCCGACACCTTTGCAATTTCGGACGTGTCAATAGCATTATCGATGCTCCTCAAGCACATTTTCAGATTATTTCTTTGCATGTAAATTACAGCTCCTACTGGCCTGAAACATCAATAAATTAGCCTCGTCAAGATGATTATCAGAACCCTTTAAAATTCACACAGAAACTTAAGGAATTGAGAAGCAAAGTATTGCATCTAAGATGACATTTTCTAGAACATTGAATCATGGTGGAGCCGAGGAACCAGAAGTCTATATGCATCTAACATCATTCATATGCTACACCGTCGCACCAGGAACATTCAGAAGGAAAGTATTGCAGCCCCTCACGTGAAATTAACTACAAAGTGTAGAATCAAGAATTTAAAGGGAGGAGTTCAAGCCTTGATCATGAACGACTTTGTAATTTTGCACAGTTATATATTTACCATTTCAAAGAATTTACAGGGAAGAGGTTTTGTATCTGGAATGGTGTCATTCAGTTCAGTTGATATACTTTGCATACACGTTGAGAAGCAAAACCATGAAGCCAGTTTCATTCAACCACCCGCACTGAGAAACCCATCTTCTATTCCAATTCAAAGTAAATTTTCTTCAATAAACAGCAGTAGGATTGCAGATATGTCAGCATGAATTAAGCGGATGGACTGTTCTTTTTCTTCAACAAAGTTGTCGACTAGTCAGGCAGGGAAGTGAATTGCTACAAATAACGTACTTTTCAAAGAAAATCTCAAAAGTTCTAAGTCATTGTGTTGACCAGAAGACGATTTCTTACACATGTGGGGTTTATACCTTAGGCCAGCTGCAGCACTTCTTAAACAAAGCTCTTTGCCAATTTCATCGCTCAAATTTGAATTTCCATCGGCTCGAACTCCCTGAAAACGAACGAAAAAATGTGTCAAACAAAATGTCAGAGGGAGAAGAGCGAGGCTACAACATAGCAAAAAGAAATCTCTATTTTCTTACAACATAGAAACAATAACATCAAATAATAGAAATCTCTTCTGTTGACACAGAATAGGGAACCGCCTTCAAGGTACAAAAGATACCAGATGGTCCACATGAAAATCACTGCTGTTGGAATTAAATGGGACTAAGACATTTAGAGTAGTATCTAGAGATGTACCAGGCACTCCCCATAGAGTCCTCTGCCCAATCGAAGTTTAAAAACTTTCAGGAGCAAGCTTTTGGCAGCTTCCTCGCGAGAGGAAACACATGAATTTCCCTTCTGTATAAGTTCCTCTGCGCTAATGCTAAATAGCTGCAGACAATGTCCATCTTTTCCAGGTTAAGTAAACAACATGAAACTGTCACTTATTGATGCTACGAAAGACATCCAAGCGAATGAGTAAAGATCATGATCCCTCATTAGATACAGATCGCCTTGTCAACATTGAGATCATGGAGTAGGCATATATATGTCAGCCTTGACTCTTGAGTAATTGAAATTGACGGGAGTGATGAGTGATAAGTTATAGTAGGATGCTGATAAGGTTAGTTATCATGAAATGGCCGAACACAATGAACACGAGTGGTATATATATGATATGTCCTGAGGCATTTAAAATGCTATAATGGATCATCATACTAACCTGCTCAAACAAGCGGGGATTGGAAATGCAATTCATGTTTGACGTCCAATCTCTTATTCCCATATTAAATGCCCGAATGTGTGGCATCCTCCACTGTCGAAGATCACCATCTTCAATATACTTTAACAATAATTCCACACGATCCCCATCCTTCTGATCTAGTAGTTTATTATCCACACCCTACACAAATGTAAAATGGGTTCTCTGCCTTCAAAAGCACAACCACCCAAAATTCAAGCATTGTATACATCAAACAAGGGCTCAATCAATCACCCACAGTTCCATCCACTGACTTCACAAGTTCAGGTTCACTCATGAAGTACTCATATGCAGCTGTGGAGCTGCTCTTATCAAGATCAACCCGGAAAGTCACCTTATCCGTGCAGACTTCAGCCGAAGGCATTGCTCTAAGCACCGATTTCCTATGGTCAAAGCAGATTATCCTAGCTCAAATAGGAAAAACCAAAATCAATTCCAAATTTCCAATTGTATAAGTAGCCCGGATCCATATTTTCTAATACGCGATAAATCAATCAAGTACTAATTGCCCACAAAGAAATTATGTGCTAATATGTTCATACTCGCTGGCAGTTCTTCGTGAAAGTTCTAACGCGAAACCCCTTGGACCGATGAAATCGAGAAAATAGCATCTCTTTAGCCCATCAAAAGCCAAATCATCCACCCTGAACCCAAAAGCACAAACAGTTGCAGAAGAAGCACAACTCGACAAAATAATTGCATTTCGCTTGAATTGGGAATTTCTGGTTGACCAAGCAAATATGCAAATTGAACTTGTACACAGAGAGGGGCGGGGGGGGACCTAAGCGGCACGACGGAGGAGAAAGGCAAGATGAGGCAAGGGAGGTTGAGGCGGGAGTGGAAGAGGTGAGCGAAGAGAGCTGAGAATGCTCCGGAGAATGAAGGGTAGTTGTAAAGCGCTAGACACGGTGTCCGCACGGCGCCGGCTTTCGCTATGGCTTCCAATGCTGCGTCCGATCGAAGGCTGCGACGCCACCCTGGTACTGTAGTCCTGCGAGGTGGATACACGCGCCACCTGCTCCGGCGGAGGTAGACGGCCATGAGGCTGCGAGACAGGATATGTTTGGGTGAAATTCAAATTTGGGCTTAATAATATATTTTAAGGAAAATTTCAAATAACCAGCCAAACTATACACCTTCGATCTCATCACCTGCTAAACTTT
>JAOWBR010154636.1:0-13015 GCA_028571145.1 Dionaea muscipula
CCAATGTCCCTAGAAGCACTCATTCTCAAGTTGAGGATCCAAGAGGATAATCAAATGACCGAGAGGAAAAGAGCTAATGGGAAGGCAAAATCCAAGGCCAACGTTGTAGAACATGGCCGATCGTCTAGCTCCATACCAAAGGGCTACAAGAAGAATAAAGATAGTAAAGGGTCTAAGTGGGGACCAAAGAAGACTATCGCCAAGAGATCAACTAAAGGAAAGTTTCTTGGCAAGTGTTTCAACTGCAGTAAGGAAGGGCACCGTTAGTCGGAATGCAGGAAGCCTATAAAGAAGGCTAAGTCCATAATGGTAGAGAATCTGAGCAATGAAGAATCGATTTTTTGTGCTGTTGTGACAGAAGTGAACATGGTGGGCTCTAACATAAAGGAATGGTGGGTGGGCACTAGGGTCACTTGCCATGTTTGTGCTGACAAAAAGATCTACTTGGTTGTTGGAGAAAATATCTTCCAGTCTGTTGCAAAGATTCTTCTCTTCTAGAAGCTGGCAGTTGAGAATATTCCCGAGTCAGTTGGTAACTTGATTATTATCATCACGTGCGGCTTTTCTCTTTGGATGATGTTCCAGGTTGCTTTGGATTAAAAGGCTGCCCAAACGTGGATAGAAGACCAACTAGCCACTCGTTTGTATACTGTTCCAAGCTTTCAAACATGGACTTCAAATGACGTTTGTACAGCTTTTAAATAGGCAAACGCTAATGCTCTTTTGGACAACCACCGGCTGGTTATATATGGAGAAGGATGAGGACTGACTGGTCATGGGAAAGTCACCGACTGGGCTGTCGGTAATTCTCCATACTTGGATTGCAGCTAACAAGCAGTCGGTGGTTTTCATAATGCATGTAGACAGACGTGAACAACACATGGGGCACTCGTTGAGTTGCTGTAACCTGAATTCAGACGGTGGCTTTATGCTTCCTAGTAGTTCAAACGGTTGCTTCATTCCACATTTGGTCATCAAACGTGCATGGCAGCTTGTTTGATCTCCTTCATGGAAAATAACGACTGGGTAGTCGTCAAGTTGCTGTAGCATAAATTCATTCAGTGGCTACATATGGATCAAGTGAATCAGATGTGAAGTGGCAGCTTCTTAGATAGCACATGAATCAGACGTGCCTCACATACTTCTTGCATGAATCATATGTTGGATTCCTTTTGGTAGTAGGCGACAGAGCACTCATTGAGTTGCTGTTGCGTGGACAACAAATGATGGAGCATTTTGCATGGACCAATCGTGCATGGCAAATGTGAGTACATGGTAAATAACGACTGCCCGGGTTGTGTTGAGAAAGAGGACCGACTGCCTACTCTTCAATTTATCTTGGTAGCTGACTGAATATGGGTTAACCGACTGGTTTGGCAGACTTTGAAGCAGTGACTAATCTCATGGAAGAGCAACGCCTGGGTAGTCGTTGGTTTTAATTCAATCGGTGGTTCATGTTATATATATATATATATATACACACACACAACGGACGTTGTTGGATTTCATGGTGATGGAGCAACAAGTTGTGGATTGGCTGTTTTGGACAACCACCGATTAGGGCAGTCGGTTTTCTTGCTAAAGTTTGAACTCAAACGGCAATCTGCTGCAGACGTGCATGGGCAAATAACTTTGATTCCCTTCATGTTTACATTTATATCATGCATGGGGAATAAACTGGGCAGTCGGTGCATGTGGTTTCCTTCTGGTATTGAGTTGTTGGGCACACGTTTGAAGAATGAGGACTGATTGGGCAGTCAGTCATTTATATTCCATGATCAGACGTGGTATTGGCAGTTGTTGAAAAAGCTCATGGCAGTCGGTGATGAATATAGAATACAGACGTTGAATACCACATTATCTTCCTTTAGACAAGCTTCAATCCGAGGACTCGAATTTTTGCTGTCAAATACTTAGGAAAATATCATAAGATAAAAATATTACCACATGACATATATAAAATACCATATGTGAATCATGGAAATATTAATATGTGATTTATTATCATACAATAATGCCAACTGAATAAGGTCTCGCCTTGGCCAGAAGCAGACGTAAATATGGTCTAAGCATAATTGTGAGATAAAAAACACGTTTTATGCATGAGTTCAACAACTGATGGGAAATGGGGTCATAATCCAAATATGAGCCAAAACGATGCGATTCACATAAAATCATAGAATAATTATTATGAAACTAATTATAGAAATGGTGTATAAAAATACACCGATCAAGAAGTTTGATGAAAATGAAGAAAGAATGAAAAATATGGAAGGATCACTTGATACCATCCTAAAGGCCCAGGAAACCCAGTCCAAACCATAAGAAAACCTCACGAATCTTCTCTTCAACTTTTTGGATGATTCCAAAAAGGGGAAAATTTCTAGAGGATCTAGAAAGATGCAGAAAGAACAATCAGGGCAAGGAGCAAGTGGAAGCTCACATGTCAGGATTGAGCAAAAGATGAATCCAGAGATGCTTTCAACTAAGGAGATGAATCCAGAGATGCTTTCAGCTAAGGAGATGGAAGAGTTTAGAAAGATTTATGAAAAAGGTCATTGGAAGAAACATGTTAGCAAAGTTGATGCGTTCTTTTATTTTTGCCAAGGCAAAAAGAAAGGTGAAAAGGTTATGAAAGCTGTGAAGAAAAAGGGCTATAAAGAACCAGTTATCTCAACAACAGAATCAACTTTGGAGTTTGAGAAGTTGTTCATAGATGGAGGTTTTGGAGATACATCTTATGAGAAAGCATGGTACGAATGCTAGGATATTAATGATTATATTTTCTTTCCAGGAAGAAGATGATTTAAAACTCTGTCTGTATTTCAAACTATAACTTTTGAATCGTTACTGGTTTGTAAAAACATTTCTAGCATTTGAGTAAAGTTATTTTTACTCTTTGCTCTTTTATTCAATTATCTGTGGTTTTGGCATCATCAAAAAAGGGGAATTTGATAGGATTGATTGTATAGTTTTGATGATGCTGTGATTCGCTTGTTTAGATAATTGAATGTTAGCATGAAGGTTGCATATAACAACTTAAACAGGTTAGGGTTTGATAGAATCAGTCGTGGAAGAAGCAGTTACACCAAGGCAGTCGAGGTAGAAGCAGTTGACACCAAGGCAGTCAAGGTAGAAGCAGTTGACACCAAGGCAGTCGAGGTAGAAGCAGTTGACACCAAGGCAGTCGAGTTAGAAACAGTCAATGTAGAAGCATTCGAGGTTGAACCAGTCGAGGCAGAAGCAATCGAGGTTGAACCAGTCGAGGAAGAAGTAGTCGAGGTAGAACCAGTCGAGGCAGAAGTAGTCGAGGTTGAACCAGTCGAGGTGGAAGTAGTCGAGGTAGAACCCATCGAGACAGAAGCAGTCAAGGTTGAATCAGTCGTGGTAGAAGCAGTAGAGGACCAGTCGAGGTAGAAGCAGTCTACGCAAGACCAGTCGAGGTAGAGGCAATCTACATAAGACCAGTCGAGATAGAGGCAGTTTATACTAGACCAGTTTATACTAGACCAGTCTAGGTAGAAGCAGTCTACACAAGATCAGTCAAGGTAGAAGCAGTCTACATAAGACCAGTCGAGGTAGAAGCAGTCTACATAAGAATAGTTGAGGTAGAGGCAGCATACACCCACTCAGTTGAGATGAAGGCAGTTGAGACTTGACCAACCAAGGTAGAACCAGCTTTGTGAGAAACAGTCTTGTCAGAACCAGTCTACACATAAGCAGCTGAGACAGACCAGTCTAGGTCAAATAGCTGAGACAGGCAATCCAGGTCAGAGGCTGAGTCAGCATGTCAGAAACAACCATGCATTGGACATAAAATGCTCAAATATTAAATTCAAATCATTGGGAGACGTTGGAGATAATGAAAAGAAGACAAAGATCACAAGATACTGAATCATGCAAACAAGCAAGTTAGCTTTTTGAAAAAGAAAATATTAGTATTATGGAAACCCTAGTTAAGTAAGGAAAGTCTGGACAATATTCACGAAGAAGGAAAGAAGACAAAAACAAGATCCACCTTCTACGGGATTTCCAGAAGACTCAAAGGAAAGAGGAAGATCATGTTCAACGGTTCTTCAACTGGTAAATTTTGCACAGAGAGGATATATATACTCAGCCATGGACAAGAGGTAGACAGAACTTTTAAAAAATTAATCATGGCATAAGTTTGCATACTAAGCATACACAAAGCACTCAAAAAAAGTGATTGAGCCCAACCCTGTCGTTCAAGAAATATCAAGCAAGGCTTAGGATCATATTGATCCATCCATTTACAAGAAAAAATTCATTCTTTTATTGATCAGTGAAGTGGAGCATCCACAAAGGACTGAAGAAATCATTGAAGCCTTTGTTTGTGAAGGAGCTGCACGATTGGTGAAGCAACTAGGGTTGTAAAGGTTCAAGGCAGGTAAAGCATTCGAAAGGGTGAAGGACTGAAGCAGTTTAAACAACTCAACATTGTGAAGGAACTGACAGTGTGATAGCAGCCAAAGATTTATTTCAAAGGAGCTGTTTGTGGTTTAACAATCAAGTGATTAACTATACACTATTGTCTTGGTGTTAAATACATAGTGAATTCCTCCTATATCACAGGGAGAAGAGAGGAGTCGCGGATTACACCACCGTAAACCTCTATAATTTTGCGTGTTAAGTTTATTTTTAGCATTGTATTCCATACACGTATCATTAAGATTAAATCAATAGCATTTAAACAGATTTTAAAACTAATTAAAAAGGGGCTGTATAAATTATTCCGCAGCATACTCTTTTAGAGTTTGAAAAAGTTTTAAAAATACATAAGTTTATTCACCCCCCCTCTGAACTTGTGGAGCCATCCTTTTAGGGACCAACAATTTGGCCTGACAGTCACCGTCCGATCTCTAAATACATAGAGAGAAATCAGAGAATAGAGCACTGCTTGGTCCACATCTACTACATCTCCATTACCAGATCTCCTTCTTAGATTTGAACATATCCAGATCTGGATCTTAACTTCTCTGAATCGGTGAAATGAGATGTGAATGTGTTTAGATGAACAATGAGATGATAAATATGTGAGAGAAGCGGGAATCGGAATTCACGGATGATGAATTGCGAGAATGAATTACGAAACAGAGAAATCAAATCTTTGAACTCCATTAAAATCAAGCTGATCCTTCGATTATTCTGATAAATGGGTTCACAAATCTAGTGGGATTACAAATAGCGATAGCAACAGAATTCACAGATAGCTACTGATGAGATTCCGATTTGCTCACAAGGAGGTGATGATGTTTCGGTCCGGGTTCCTGTCGATCCGATGACAAGATCTCGAGCCATGAAGTTGCACAACTCGATGCTAGGGTTGGTTCGAGCTGTTTTGGATGGCCCCTGAGTTTGTGATGGTGACAGACATCCTTTGGCGAACCTTATTCAATCTGGAAATGAAGTCGACGAAGAGTTGGAACCAACCGGAGGAAGAATGTCGCGTTCGGCTGGAGCACCGTCTACTACGGCTAACCCATAGCCTTGGATACAACCGTAGATGAGCTTAGCAAAGAAAACGTAATTCGGGACAGAGCTCCCTACGGATGAGCCGTAGTCATCACTACGGCCGTAGTGAAGCCCGACATAATTAACAGATTTAGCCCAAGACATACTACGGCCTAACCGTAGCATGGCCTACGGCAGTAAGGAGGCCCTTGTGCGACACTTTGTGTAATTTTTGAATAATTTTCGTTTTAAATTTCCTTGTTTGAACTTTCCCTATAAATGGGATTTGTAAGACCTTATTTCGAACAACTTTTGATCATTGAATGAATTAAAGAGAGAATTTCCTTGAGATTTCTCCAAACCTCGGATTCAACGGATTGCGAAATCTGTCGCTTCCACCCTTGTCTTAACGTTCAGATAGTCGCATCTGTGTGTGGCGCCCATAATAACAAAGATCTCATCGTCCATTCGTCGTCGGGTCGCGATCTTTACCAAGATTCACGTCGTTGATGCGTTGTAGGGTCATGGTTCCATCCAAGTTCGTTTTCAACAATCCTTGGCATCGAGTCTCATACGGGTTCGCGTAGCAAGTCGACCTAGTTCGTATCAGTTTGGTATTAGAGCCCTGTCGAATTTAGCCTTATCTATCTTTTCCCTTTGCATTAAAAATTTAATCTTTTGTGTCGTCTTTGTTTGTTCGTCTTCGGTTGTGTCGTTTTAGAATTCGTGGGTGTCCTTCCGTCTTATTTCTTGAATTTCTTCTGTTTGGGTCTACGTAGAGTCGTCAAAAATCGAATCTTTTATCGTTGAGTCCTCAAAAAAAAAAAATTAAAAAAAGAGAGATCTTGATTCCTTATACTAGGTTTGACTGTTTTCCATTCAAAAAAAAAAAAAAGCCGATCAGCAACTATAAAAAAAGACGTAAATCGAAAGCTATAAAAAATAAAAAAAATCGGCCAGATAAAAAAAGGCCACGTGACAAAAAAAGAGGGCTCGAGAATTCTCGTTTCGGCAACAACCCTAGTAGTCGAGATTTGTAAAAAAATTTCCTTGCGTTCTTGGTCAAAGTAAAAAAAAAATTGCCTTTATCGTCGTATTTTCTACTCCAGTTGTTGTTTTTCCGTTGTTTTGTAGTCATTCATTTGCTATCTATTTTCGTGGTTTCTGTCGTGTCTTATGGTTCCGTTATTTTTCCTGGGGTTGAAAGGAAATCTTGGAGGCAAATTCTATAGCAGAAAAAGGCAAGAGTGGTGAGAGCATTTGCGGAAAAAAGCTAAAAAGAGTGAAAAATATATTTATTTTATTTACCAGCTACTATGGTTGAGGAACAGGGAAATCAGGATAATGGAGGAAATCAGGGTGAGATGTGGTATTTTATGGCGGAGATGAGACGTATGATGCGAGATATGAATGAGAGGATGGGAAGACTTGAAGTAGGGCGTGAGGAGCATCCTTAAGTAATTGGGGGGCATAGGGTGCATAACCGGTTGAGACTTGATGACTACTATGATGATGACTCCTCCACAGGAAGTCATAGGAGTGATAAGAGTGACCGAAGGGAAAGGAGGGAGGGGAGAGATAGGTATCAGAAGGACAACCAAGGAATGTCTGATCCCGAGGCTTACTTGGAGTGGGAAAAGAAAGTTGAGTTAGTGTTTGATTGTAAGAGGTACTCCGAGGCTCACAAGGTGAAACTAGCTGTGGTGGAATTTACTAACTATGCTGTTTATGGTGGGATCAACTGGTGACCAGTAGGAGGAGGAATGAGGAGCATCCTGTGGAAACTTGGGATTAGTAGAAAGCTATAATGAGGAAATGATTTGTCCCTGGGCACTATTAACTAGGGATCTAGGAGTGTGGATGATTACTATAAGAAGATGGAGATCTCGATGATTAGAGCAAATGTGGAGGAAGATCAGGAGGCTACCATGGCACGATTTTTGAGTGGTTTGAATCGGGAAATAGCAAATGTGATGGAGCTACAACACTATGTGGAGATTGAAGAGATGGTACAAAAAGCAGTTAAGGTGAAGCAGCAACTTAAGAGGAGTACTATGAAGCCTACTTCAAATTTTCAACCACCTTCATGGAAGTCTAATGCTCCAAGGAATGAAGAAAAGGCACTAGCTGTTGTTATTTCTAAACCTAAAGTGGCGCCTACCCCAGTTGGAGAACGAGGTAAAACTGAGTCTTCTTTTTCTTCTTCCTCTAGAAGTAGAGATATTGTTTGTTTCAAATGTCAAGGAAGGGGACATATGGCTAATCAATGTCCTAACAATAGGGTGATGGTTTTACTTGATAGTGGTGAGGTGGTATCGGAGGAGGAAGGGGGTATTGATTTCATGCCTTCTTTGGAAGATAGATCTGATTATGAGGGGGAGGAATTTCCTAATAAGTTAGTGTTGGTTGCAAAGTTGGCTTTGAGTGTGCAAATTGGAGTTAGTGATGATGCCCAACAAGAAAGCATTTTCTATACCCGGTTCCATGTGAAGGATAAGGTCTATAGTGTGATCATTGATAGGGGTAGTTGTGCTATGTGGCTAGCACCATGATGGTAGAGAAGTTGGGATTACCTACTGTTTCTCATCCCATACCCTATAGGCTTCAATGGTTGAATAATAGTGGAGAGTTAAGGGTGAACAAGCAGGTGACCGTTCCTTTTAGGATCGGTAGATATGAGGATAAAGTGTTATGTGATGTGGTACCTATGCAAGTAGGTCATTTATTGTTGTGCCGTCCTTGGCAATATGATAGGCATGTTAATCCCGACGGTTTCACTAACCGACACTCATTTGTATTGAATGAGAGTTCCATTATTCTTCGTCCTTTGATTCCCCAACAAGTCCACGAAGATCAAGTGATGATGCAAGAAGAGAGTGAAAGAGAGAGCCAAAAGAAAAGAGAGATGGAAAAAAGAAAGAAAAAGAAAAAGAAGTCGAGGCAAAAAAAAGGCAAACAAAAGCTCGGCTAAAGTGGGAAAAAGAGAGAAAAGAAAAGTGTTTCTATGCAAAAGCCAAAGATGTGAGGAAAACCTTATTTTCAAATCGGCCAATGATGGTACTGTTATACAAAGAGGTCCTTTTAAATACTAACGAGCTTAACCCTTCTTTGCCTAGTGTTGTTACCTTTCTTTTACAGGAATATGATGATGTGTTTCCGGATGAGACCCCTATTGGTTTACCGCCAATTCGGGGAATTGAGAATCAAATAGGCTTCATACCTAGTGCTTCCATTCCCAACCGGCCGACTTATAGAAGCAATCCCGAGGAAACGAAGGAACTTCAAAGGCAAGTCGGTGAACTATTAGAGAAGGGGTATGTTAGGGAGAGTATGAGTCCATGTGCTGTACCAGTGATCTTGGTGCCCAAGAAGGATGGGTCATGGAGGATGTGTGTCGACTGTTGAGCGGTAAATAATATAACGGTAAAATATCGACACCCTATCCTCAGGCTTGACGATATGCTAGATGAGTTGCATGGTTCATGTGTTTTTTCTAAAGTTGATTTTAAAAGTGTCTACCATCAAATACGTATGAAAGAAGTAGATGATTGAAAAATGGCCTTTAAGACTAAATATGGCTTGTATGAATGGTTAGTTATGCCGTTTGGTTTCACCAATGCTCCTAGTACTTTCATGAGACTAATAAATCATGTCCTTCGTGCTTTTATTAGTAAATTTATTGTAGTGCATTTTGATGACATTTTAGTCTACAACAAGAGTTGAAAGGATCATGTGGAGCACATGAGGTCTGTTCTTGAAACCTTAAGAGAAGAATAATTGTATGGTAATTTAAAAAAGTGTACCTTCTGTACCGAAAAGTTGATTTTTTTGGGTTTTGTTGTGAGTGCACAAGGTATTCAAGTGGATGAGAAAAATGTTCGGGCAATTCAAGAATGGCCTAGCCCGACAAATGTGAACCAAGTTAGAAGTTTTCATGGTCTAGCCATCTTCTATCGATGTTTTGTGAAGGATTTTAGCACCATAGCGACACCATTGACCGAAGTCATAAAAAAGAACGTTGGGTTTAGATGGGGAGAAGAACAAGAGCAAACGTTTTAGATTTGAAAAGGAAAGTTAATTAACGCCCCTTTATTGTCCCTACCTGATTTTTCTAATGCTTTTGAAATCGAGTACGATGCTTCTAGTGTTTGTGTAGGTGCCGTGTTATCCCAAGAGGGGCGACCGATCGCGTATTTTAGTGAGAAGTTCGGTGGCACAGCGTTGAATTACCCCACCTACGACAAGGAGCTTTATGCTTTGGTTCGGGCCTTGGAGACTTGGCAACATTATTTGTGGCCCAAGGAGTTTGTGATACACACAGACCACGAGTCAATGAAGGGCAGTAAAAGTTGAACTAGAGGCATGCTAAGTGGGTAGAGTTCATTGAGACGTTTCCCTACGTCATCCGCAATAAACAAGGTAAAGAAAACGTCGTAGCCGATGCATTGTCTCTCAGGTATCTCCTTCTCAATACTTTAGACAAAATTACTCGGTTTTAAATTCATGAAAGAATTCTATGAAATTGATCGTGACCTTAGTGTGGAATTTGGATTGTGCGCACATTGGGCTTCTGGTAAGTACTATAGACATGATGGTTTCCTATTTACTGGCAATCGCTTGTGTGTGCCTTATTGTTCTATTCATGATTTGCTTATGCGTGAATCTCATAGTGGGGGAATGATGGGATATTTTGGGGTAACTAAGACTTTAGCTTTATTGCTAGAACATTTCATTTGGCCCCATATAAAACGAGATGTGGAACGTGTTTGTGATAGATGTGTTACTTGTCAGTAGGCAAAATCTCGGGTGCAACCTCATGGATTGTACACCCCTTTACCTATCGCTGGTGAGCCATGGATTGATTTATCTATGGATTTTATTCTAGGCTTACCAAGGTCTAAGAGAAGTCGTGATTCTATTTTTATTGTGGTTGATAGGTTTTCAAAAATGGCTCATTTTATTCCTCGTGTTAAATTTGACGATGCCATGCATGTTGCTGATTTGTTCTTTCGTGAAGTTGTGCATTTACATGGAATTCCTTATACTATTGTGTTTGATAGGGATGTTAGATTTCTTAGTAGCTTTTGGAAAACATTGTGGGGTAAAGTGGGAACTAAATTGTCGTTTTCTACTATTTGTCATCCCAGACTGATGGGCAGAGCGAGGTGGTGAATAAGACTTTGGGAACTTTGTTGAGAACTTTTGTTAAATATAATTTGAAAAGTTGGGAGGAGTGTTTACCTCACGTGGAGTTTACGTATAACCGTTCCGTTCATTCGACAACTAAATTTTCTCCATTTGAGCTTGTTTATGGTTTTAATCCTTTGAATCCTATGGATTTGTGCCCTCTGCCTATACATGATCGTGTTCATTTAGATGGAAAGCGCAGTTCTGTGCAGGTCAAACAGCTTCATGAGAAGGCTCGACTCAATATTAAGCGTCAGACGAAACAATATGTCAAACAAGCTAAAAAAGGGCGACGTCAAGTGATTTTTGAGCCCGGAGATTGGGTGTGGTTGCATATGCAGAAGGAGAATTTTCCAGAGCAACGATGTTCAAAGTTGTCCCCTCAGGGGGATGGTCCCTTTCAAGTGCTCGAACGCATTAATGACAACACCTATCAGCTCGACTTGCCCAGTGAGTAAGAATGTCGCGACATTCTTCGTCCGGTTGAACCTTATCTAAGTTGGAAATGGAGCCGATGGAGAGTTGGAAGCAACCAGAGGAAGAATTTCGCGTTCGACTAGAGCACCATAGCCTTGGATTCGGCTGTAGCTGAGCTTAGCACGAAAAATGTAATTTGGGACAGAGCTCCCTACGGCTGAGCTATAGTCGTCACTACGGCCGTAGTGAAGTCCAGTGTAATCAATGTTGTTATCACCACTTTTTGACCGTGGTGACGTGGACGCGTCCCGAGAGCCACTAGGGTGTCGTCTCGTGATCTGGAACACCTTTATGACCCGGACACTTTCACGATCCGGATACCTTTGCTTGACGGAACCTTTCGCCTGACGGAACCTTTCGTCTGATGGAACCTTTCACCTGACGGAACCTTTCGCCTGACAGATCCTTTCGCCTGACGGAACCTTTTGCCTGACGGAACCTTTTGCGACGCAGAACCTCTACGGGTGTACCTGTACGCCTGCTGTACACATAGCAACTCTACGTTAGAGGGCCCCAAGGTAGAACCTCGGGAAGACCCCTCCGACGCTCAAGTCAGATCTTTTCCAACGGATAAAATTTGAATGCAAGAGCAAGAGATTTTTCAGAGTTCAGAGATTGTACCTGAACAATTGAGCCAAGGGCTCTATTTATAGAGTTCGGAGGAGGGTATCGCGAAATGACTGCTTTGCTCTTGATATTTGTTGAAGAACATTATGGAACTTCCCAAAATGTCCTTAGGCTCGGCCCGTTTCTGTAGATTTGTGTCGGATTATCATCCGGCCCATCTTCGTATGGTAATTGCTTTCTTCTGAGAATTCCACCCATAGGGGTCTCGTGGAAAGCGTCGTCTTAAAGAATGTGAGGTCTTGGAGACGCGTACCCATGCAGAATGTGCACTCTTGAGAATCTTGGACGATGAACAGGCACCCCGGGTCGTACGACTTCAAACTAGGCGTAGACAACGTGCGGACGACTCTACGAAAATTTTCCGGCCGTGTGATCCGGGCTTGGAGTCAAGACCGATCAAGGTGACCGGTCTAAGGGATGCTCCAACCTTGGCCGGTCTTGTTGACCGACCTAGGTGATATGGAGGGCCTTGGCCGGTCTTGTAGACTGGCCTTTGTGGTTTAAAGAGCTTGGCCGGTCATGATGACCGGCCATGGCGGAGAAAAGGTGCTTGGCCGATCTTGATGACCGACTATGAGGGTGGAGAGGTGCTTGGCCGGTCTTGATGACCGACCATGAGGGTGGAGAGGAGCTTGGGCGTTTCTCGGCCTCCCGCGCTCGTATGCGACTTGCCTCGGTCCTTGTTTGTCGTGCATTGAGAAGATGCATCGGAGACGTGCACATGCATGCACGTATGTGCGGGGGATGTACGCATGCAGGAATGTACGTAGACATGGAGGGTACACGTTCATGCATGTACGCTTGGAGGAAAAATACGTGATGTCCATCCAAGGAGAACATCACGCATTGGCCATACAAGGTCATACGAACGTAAAAGTTGGCGAGCGGGGGCCATGCATACATAAAAGTTGATCCATGCATGGGCATGCGATCGTAATATTGATCCACGTCTCTCGCCCACGTGGTGGTGATTGGGTCCCAACCCCTCCACGTGTCCCCGGTAACAGCTACGTACGTGGCGTATTTTTTCTGGGTATAACATTTGCCCCCTGATGTAGCCGTGAAAATGGCTACATTACCTTACCTTTTACTTAAGCTAAGTCCCATGTTTCATCTTATTTCAGTATGATCTATGCCTATTTTCTAGTATTTCTCAGGTTTTACATCATTTGGAAGAATCTAGGCAAGATGACACCATCACAAGAGCAAAGGATGGAAAAGCAGCTCAAGTTGGGACATGGCGCCATCCACT
>JAOWBR010154647.1:0-13014 GCA_028571145.1 Dionaea muscipula
AGGGAGTTGGTTGGCGATCTTTAGGATCGAATCCTGCCTCACTGCCTGACTCATAGCACTTGAGTTGGTTGTTGAGTAGCACTGGTCGTGGGGGAATCGCACAAGAGAATTGCACTTTAATTTACTGCCATTCTACTTTCCAGCATTTACTTTTCATGCATAAATCTTTTAATACGATCACTTCACTGAGTTAAGACCACGGAATTGATAAACATTCGTTACGGATAATTCCCTTGGGCTCGATATCTTTTATTACTACCAACGAAAGCAGTACACTTGCTGCATTGCAATCTCGTTCGGTCAAATGGAGAGGTAGTTGTCTGGTGAGTTTTTGATGTGTGATTTTTGGGACTGATCGGGTCTTTCTTCCTTGGTCCTTGAGTGGACAGGGACGATGATCCGTGTTTAGGATTGTTGGTTCTGATTAGACAGGATTCTTTGGATGCTTGTTCTTGGTAGCTTGCCTCGTGTGGCTTTCCGATTGATCTTTTGATGATGACGACGTTGATGGACGAACGCCTGTAGGTGTGGTTTGTGAAGTTGCTCTCGAGATTTGCTAAGTTGTTTTCTTCTTGGATCAGATTGCTTGAGGTTTTGGTTGGGAGTTTCTTTGTTTGAGATTTGGTTGATGATTTTAGGTTTTCGGACGTAAGTCCTTGACCTTGTTGGTTGGATTGGTCTAGCACATTTGATGCATGATGACTCTTGAGGTTCGTGTTCAAGTTGATTGGAGAGTAGGAGTTTCACTTTCCATTTTGAGATGATGTGTCAAGGTTTCAAGATCGCTTTTGATTTGTAGTTGATTTGGATACTTGAGAGTTGTTTCCATTAGTAGTCCTTCTGGTATGTGTGACTTTGACGTTCGAAGATTGTGTGGTATTTCACTCGTGGTAGTTTTGTGTTCTTGATGGTTTGAGATGATTTGACTTGCTAGTTGTGGCTCGATGAGATTTTGGATTGTAGGTGCGAGATGTTTGAGAGATTGTGATTGGAGTTGCGCCGATGAGACTTGGGATTCTTGATTTTGATGACTCTGATTGGTGATGATTCTTTGACACAACCACACGGTGGAGGAGACCACGTGGGAGCATAAGGAGGAGATGTTTGAGAGATATCTACACTTTTTATCTGAGATTCTTCTTTTGGATTTGTTTTTCTGATCTCGGAGACGAGATCCTTTTATGGGGGGTAGAATGTTATACCCCGTGTTTTTTATGTCTATTTTATGTTGTTTTATGATCATTATGTTTGATTTAGCATGTTGGGAAATTTTCATTTTTTGGTGAATAGTGTTCTCGGGTTTTTCGTTGCCGTTTTGCTACTTTTTGCATCGCATGTCGTACGAACATTTTGAGCATACCGTCATGACCGTGATGATGAGACGAGTCCATCGAGTACCATATTGACGTGTTTGGGTTTCCTAGATTTTTTGAGTTTTGACGGGTCGTGATTTGATGGTTTTTCGATATTTCGAATTTGGGTTCATTAGGACCGTGATTTTATTTCGTGATTTTTATGGTGAGTTTGAGGCGTTTCGGATTAGTGTACACGCGTGATTTGAGGATTAGACGATAGCCACTTTAGTTGACTTGTTGACCATGCATTAAATGAAGAGGGGGGTTGAGTGTGATTATGGGTTTGTGTGTTGTTGGATGGTGAGTGGATGGAGGCATTTGGCAGCCCCTTTTTCTGCTCCCTTGCCGTGAGAAAAGAAGAAGGAAACAAAGGAAGAAGAGCAAGGGAAGGAAGGAGAAGAGAAGAAGAAGAAGAAGAGAGGAGATTCCTTGGGGATTTTTGTGTTCTTGATCATTCCACTTGAAGTTAGGCTTGAATCCTCTTTGGTTTTTCTTGGAGATCATCTTTGACACCTTGTGAAGGCTTGGAGTTCTTCCTTTTAGTTGTGTTTGAGGTAAGATTCAAGTTTGGTTTATGTTTTCTTTTGGTTTCATGACTTGGGTAGATTTTTCATATGGTCAAGTTGAGTTTGGTTTGTGTTGGTGGGTGTATGATCGCCTAGCATGGTTTGAGTCATCATTTGACACTTGTGTAATGAGTTGATGTTGAGTTTAGGATTTGTTTCAATGAGATTCTTGGTGGATGTTTGGTTTTAGGTTGTTTTTCCTTGTTTTGATTTTGGTGATGGTGATTTTCAGTGTGGCATGTGAATAGAGTGTTTGAGAGGTTTGATTTACATGAGTTCATGCTTGGTGACTTGTTGGAGGTGTTTTAGAGAAGTTTGGTTCGAGTTTGGTTAAGTTGCGAGTTGGTTCATGTTGGATTTTTGCGCAGGTTTTGCAGATTTTGTGCCACGGACATCCGTACGGACGTCCGTCGTGCTCTCTGTGTGGTCATTGCAAGCCCCACGAATGTCCATTGCTGACTAGTATAGCCATTTATTTTTCCTTTGAGTTTCATCATGTGGGATCATCCTGGGGAGGATCGGGATCGACCCTAGACTGTTTTGGGAGTTCTTTGAGGCTTAGATTGGGATGAATAAGGTTGATTAGGGTGTTGTTTATTGTTTAGGCCGATGGTTGAATTTTGAGACCTTGTCCATGATTTTGTATCAGGGACCGTTGTGGATCGACTTGTGCTTGGTTGATCATTCGTGGTAACTTTTGAGCCATTTGATCAGGTGAGTTGTTGTACGGATAGTGGTACATGCGAGGTATATGTATTTTACTCGTTTCACCTATTTTATACATATAGTCCAGTCTTATAATAAATTGCATGATTTGTGATCTAGTCTTATAATGTTTTGTGATCCAGTCTTATAATGTTTTGTTGATCCAGTCTTATAATGTTTCGATGATCCGATTTTATGGAGTTGCGATATGGATGCATGTTTCTCAAAGTCCTTGGAGTACTTCTCTTATAGGAAAAACAAGGCCACCTACGGGTGTCACAGCGTCTTCACGTCCTCTCTGTTCGCGGCGGAGGGACTAGGATGGTACCTCTTGATAGTACATTGCCCGGGTGCCATACCGGATTTGTATACTAAGTTGGCGTTGATGGGATATCCTAGCAATTGTGAAAGAACCATTCATGGAAAGATCCAGTCTTATCCATTATCATCATGTCTACACAGTTTATGAGATTTCTCTTTCAAATCTGTCTTATATTTACAGCTTTGATCCAGTCTTCTACATATACATAATTTTACACCATGAGATTGCATGTTTTGGATTTTAGCATTTGCTGTTTATCCGTATTTAATCTCACTAGCTAGCGATAGCTGACGGATATTACCCCTGCTTGTCTTGGGAGGTTTTGACCAGTGATTTGTAGCTGGATGCGGCGGGAAGCGGTGTGAACTCATTAGGACTTTTTATTTCTTTTCGCTGCATGTTTTGGGACACTCTGTCTTATTTTGACCATGTGGTCATTTTGGTCGTTGGCTTTCCCGATGTGGGATTTTTAGTAGCTTTATATTCTTATGATGCTTCCGCATGATGTTTGATGCCCATGATGGGATTTTCAGTATCAGTTTTTCGTATTTTAGTGTTGGTATCTTTGCTCTCATGCATGATGTTTTAATTGTCTTTCTCTCTTGATTGGTTTGACTTAGCATTTGGTTTCACTTCCTAGGCTTCAATGACCGGTGGCTCACCCCACGAGTTATCGTCGGTAGCACCCGGTTTGGGGTGTTACATTTGTGGTATCAGAGCGGGCCGGTTCATTATCGATTCGACTCTTTTTGTGACTGTTTTGAGTATGGATTTTAGATTCCTGTTTTTATGCTTTCTTAGAATGAGGCACCGTCTTCCGGCATCGATAGGTATGTTTTCCGATTTATCATTTCAGTATCTGTTTTTCGTGCACTTATGTGCTGTTTCATTCTCTTGTGGATATCTAGAATGGTTAGCACACGGACGGGGGCAGGCACGACCCCATATTCTGAGGAGGAGCCACGACGAGTGGGACGACCCTCACTGGTTAGGGGTGGACGTCTTGCGACTGGTGCTGAGACCAGTACTGTTCCATTGACACCTGCTGTGGCTGAGGCAGCAGGATCTCGAGTACGGAGATTGTCTAATGAGGAGTGGGACATCGTCAGACAGTTCAGAGCGCGATGAGCTGATGCATATGCTCGTGAGGATGAGATTCGAGAGGAGGAGGATGTTTCTGAGGAGGATGAGGTCAGACACCCGCAGAGGGTTGATCCCGTCCCTGCATACATTCCTAGGGGAGCACCACTCGCTCCGGTTCCTGCGGTGGTGGCTCATGATGATGAGGACTTTCAGGGGAGATTGTTTGACCGATTTCTGAGGGCCGGACCCCCGACCTTCACTGCTAGCTCCACCGATCCGATGGAGGCTAGTAACTGGATGATGGGCATCGAGCGAGTCCTGAAGATGATTGGTTGCCCGATGGGACGTAGAGTTTCACTGGCTTCCTATCAGTTGAGGGAGTCAACTGAGTTTTGGTGGTTGGGCTTCGAGAGAGGATATGAGGCCCATCCAGAGGAGTTGATGTGGGCTACTTTTCTTGCCGATTTTGAGGAGAGGTTTTTCACTGCTGAGATGAGGGCTCAGAAGAAGTTAGAGTTGTTAGGTTTGAGACAGATGGACATGTCGGTTGCTACCTACGATGCGAGATTTCATGAGCTTGGATGATTTGCCCCGGAGTTGTTATCCACAGAGGAGGACAAGATGTTTTTGTTTCTGCAAGGGATGAACCCCGATCTTCCGTTCACCATTAAAGGCCTTTGTTATGCTTCTTTGACTGACATGGTCCCGAGTGCCACCGGGGTAGAGAGAGGATTGATCATTCGGAGGGGTCTTGACCCCAAGAGGTTCAAGGGGATGCCCTCTTCCAGTTCGAGGAAGAAGGGACCACAGCAGACCCACTCTGGACGGTCAGGTACCTCCCAGGGCCAGAGGCCGCCTTGTCGGTTTTGTGGGAGACCGCATTCACTTGGGGTACGCTGTGATGGTACGCCCATCATTTGCCACACTTGTGGGAAGCCAGGACATAGGACTTTCACATGTAGGTCTGGAGGTGGACAGACTTTCAGCCAGCAACAGAGTTCCACGGGACAGAGGGGTTCCCAAGGGCAGTTCTATGCTCCATCACAGTTTCAGGGTCATGGACTCCCTGCAGCTACTATTTCCACGGGCCAGAGGCCGGCCCAATAGGTTGTGCAGCAGACGGCTGCGAGGGGGAAAAGAGCTGCTTCTTTATCTAGATAGCAGTCAGGGAGGGTGTACGCCTTGACGCAGGAAGAAGCTGATGTTGCGCCCATTGTGGTGCATGGTACACTCTCCATCTCATCAGTTTTCGTTAGAGTTTGTTCGATTCTGGAGCCACATATTTTTTTGCTTCTTCTAGAGTATTGCATGTTTTGTTGGTGTCATTAGAACTCCTTGATTCTTGTTTGTTAGTTTCACTTCCCGTGGATAGTTCTGTGGATGTTAACTTGAGTGTGTCGGGATTGTGGGGCGGATGTGTGTGGGGTGATGATGCCGGTGAACTTGATTTGTTTAGTCATGCATGACTTGATGTCATTGGAGCATGGATTGGTTGGTTCGGCATCACACCCACTTGGATTCTGCTTTGAGAAGAGTTTTGTCGATTTGAGCGATGTGTTAGTCTTGAGTTGACAATGATGGAGCTAGACGCATCTTTGGCATGGTTTCAGTTTTTTTTTTTTTTTTTTTGATGGACTTGTGAGGATGTGTTGTTGGATGGACTTGCGATTGATGTCTTTTAATGTGACAGTAGGATTGAAGACTGGAGATTTCCGTGTGGTGATTTGAGTTGTAGTTAGCTTGTGAGGTTTTCTCTTGGATGTGAAGTTGGATTGTTTTAACACTTGACTCTTGGATCTACTTCGGGATGGAATCCTGACGAGTCAAGAGGGAGCTGGATGTCTGATAGCAGGATGACTTTGAGATGTCTGTTTGATAGCGATCCTTTTACTTAGATTGGTGAATTTTCGACTGTTAGTGAGGACTTAGGTTTTTCCTTGTTTGATTAAGAGTTTGAGTTCCACCGTTGAGTGTGACTGAGTGATTCAGGGATAGGATGTTGAGACATGTGGAGGAAGGTTGTGTTGGATTTCTTACTTTACGATCGATGCTGATTTGAGGACATTCTGATTGTTGTGAGTTTGTGGATGTTTTGAGGCCTTTCCTTAAGGCGCAGTGTTTGATGATTAGAATAGGTGATGGGAACTTTTGCTCAGTTATACGAGTTTTGATGGGGAGTTCTTTTGTGTTGATGTATCATCATGGGGAACTTCTTTACTATGTTGTGTTGATGATTGCTCAGAGTTTTGATCCTGATTGTTTATTTCCGCTGTAGTGGTGTTTTGATGATGTGTGACCCGAACATATGTAGGGAGATCTCTTAATCGAGATTTTTGATCCTAGTTGACCGTTTCCGCTAGTGATGTAGTTGATCTCTAAGGAGAGGTAGTTGTGTGGTGAGCTCTCTTTCCTTGGTCTTTTGGTGGACAAGGACGATGACCCGTGTCTAGGATTGGTAGTTCCTGATTTGGCAGGATTCTACGGATGTTTTGTTTAAAGCTAACTTACCTTGTTTGGTTTTTCGTTGATCTTTTGCTGATGACGATGTTGGATGGACGGACTCCTATGGGCGTGGTGTTGTGGATTCGCTTTTGGGATTTGCTAGGTTGCCTTTCCTTTCGGATTAGATTGCTTGAGGTGGTGGATTGGGAGTTCCTTTGGTTTTGTGGTTGTGATTAGTGATTTTGGGTTGTTGTACGTTGGTCTTTGACTCTGTGGGTTGGATTGGTTTAGCACATGTGATGCACGTTGCTTCTTGGGGTTCGTGTTTGATTTGGTCGGGGAGTAAGAGGTTCATTTTCTATTTTGGGGCGATGTGTTGAGATTTCAAGGTAGGTTTTGGTTGTTGTTTGATTTGGATGTTTGAGGTTTGTCTCCGTTAGTAGTTCCTCTATGATGCATAGTTCCCACATTCTGAGGTTGAGGACGTTTGAGCATTTGATCACTTGTGAATGTTTTGTGTCCTTCATGGTTCGAGATAATTCGAGAGGATGTGATTTTCGAGTGGTGTCGTTGATACTTTGGATTCTTGATTCCTGATGACGCAACCATGCGATAGAGGAGACCACGTGGGAGCGTGAGGGTGAGATGTACGAGAGACATCCACATTTTTCCACTTAAGAATTTCTCTTGTTTCTATTTTTCCGATCTCGAGGACGAGATCTTTTTATGGGGGGTAGAATGTTATACCCCGTGATTTATAGGTACTTTTAAGTTGTTTTTATATCTTTTTATGATTGATTTATCATTGATACTCCTGAAAAAATCTCGGGGGCGGTCAGCACCTAAAACCCTCCAGAGGCGATCATCGAAGTCCCGGTCCGATCGGAATAAGGCGGCTCTGGCCGATAAAGAGGACCCAGTCGGCACAGGGGAGGAGTGAATGGTGAGGAGGAGGTGATTCGGACCTGCTCTAAAGAGGGTGAACCTGTGGACCTGAGATAGATGAACAAACAAGTCAGAGGGTACCCCAAGGTGTGACCCCCGGGGAGACCGCTCCGATGCCTAAGTCAGCAAGTGTGGAAAATGATCAGTAGCTCCTACGTGCGAGGAGAATCGGGAGATGCAGGAATGAGAAAGAGAACAATCAAGCGGGGTTGGTCAAGAGGGCGAGAATCGTCAAATGGGCCCTTGCGTAAGGCCGAGCGAGGCCGAGTCAGAAAACGGCCGAGGCTGACTGAGCGGTTCGGTACCGAGCATGTCAGCCAAGCGTGCACTACCGGGCGTGCACTATCGGGCGTGCACTGCCGGGCGTGAGCCGAGGGAGGTGGACCGGGCATACACTACCGGGCGTGATACCGGACGTGCTACCGGCGGTGCTCCGAGCGTGCAACCGGGTCTGTCTAGATCCAAAAAGGGGGAAGAAGAAGAAGTCCCCAGAAATAAAGGGGTCGAGGCCTATTTATAGGCAAGGGAGGAGAGAGAAAATCAAGCGTGCGGGTCAGTACCGAGCGGGTAACTGGGCAAGTTACCGAGCGGTGCATACCGAGCGGGATACCGAGCTGGGCATACCAAGCCGGTCGTCGAGGGTGGTTTTGGATCGGGAAACTTCGGGAGGCCCATTTGAGCTCGTTTTAGCTCCGATTGACGAACGGTTTGAGCCCACGTGTTCGTGGCGAGATGGGGAATCTTCAAGCATGGTCTCGGTCGGGTTTAGTTGGGGTTGACCAAGGTTTGACAGGGGGCTCGGGTTGAGTCAAGTTAGGCCGAACAGTCCAATCTCGAACCCTTTGCCCATGTGTCTAAAGGGGTAAATCCCCCTATATCAATCTTGTTGGAGATTTTTCGTTTTTCGGTGAATAATGTTTACGTGAATAGTGCTCTCGGGTTTTATATAGCCATATGGCTACTTTTTACATTGCATTTCGTGCGACCGATTTGATTACACAAGTACGACCGGGATGATGAGATATGACCAACGAGTACCATATTGACATATGCTGACTCCGTGGATTTTTCGGGATTAGTCGGGTTGTGATGTGATGGTTTTTACGGTTTCGAATTTGGATTCATTGTGACCGTGATTTAATTTTATGATTTTTGGTGATGATTTTGAGGAATTTAGGATTAGTGTGCACGTGTGACAAGAGGATTAAGCATGTTAGAAGACCTAGAGCTAGCCACTTTTGTTGACTTTTGTGACCTTTCCATGTTTTAAGGGAAGCTAGAGTGTAAGAGAAGTTTTGGTGAGTTTGAGGAGGGTTTTAAGGCTGATGTTCAGCCAACTAAGGCCATTTTGCACGTGAGAAGGCTTAAGGGAAAGGAAAGGAAGAAGAAGAAGAAGGAGAAGAAAGACTTGGAGATTTTTGGGAGATCTTGAAGAGTTCTTCATTTTCACTTGGATTCTAGTATGATTTTCCTTAGTTCTTGCTCAAGGAACCAGTGGGGAGCTAGAGGAAGCTTGGGAGACCTTTCTCTTAGAGTTTTAAAGGTAATCACAAGGTTTATTTTCATGGTTTTCTTAGTTTTCCTTGTTTCCATGCTTTGAAGTGATTTTTAGAGATGTGATCTTAGTTTGGCTTGTGTTTGATGGAGTTTGTTGGTTTGACATGTTCGGATGTGTCATTTGACACTTGTTTAAGGCCTTAGAGTTGAGCTTGTTTGAGATTTGCATGAGGTTCTTGATTTATGTTTGGTTTTAGGTTGTTTTAGTTTGATTTAGTTTTCATGGTTGTGCTTTTGTGTTTGGTATATCGGTGAAGGTTCCTTTTGGCTTGTGCCAGCCTTGGTATTACACATCTCGCCTATGTCGATGATGTGATCCTGTTGTCCAGAGGTGAACATACTTCGGTCCAGTTACTAATGACTTGCTTGGCTTATTTTGCTTCTTGTTCTGGTCTGCAGGTTAATAACAACAAGTCGAGTGTTTATTATGCGGCCATGGATGATAGTGCGGTCAAGGATATTAAAGGGGTGACTGGTTTCCAGTTAGGGAGTGTAATGGCGTTGGTTTATAATTAAGGAAAACTTTGATAAATTAAACCAAAGTCAATCATGATGATGAGTAAAGATGACTTTAAGTAAGGTAAAACTAAATAAGAATTGGAGGAAAGGTTCCACTATAAACAGTCGCGAGTTTGGAAAATTAGAAAGCCTAACTGGCACGACTAGTGAAACCTGTCATGAGGCTGACGAGAATAACATTGTAACTACTTATAGATGCGGCTAATCACACACTGTGAAAGCTGACGCATCTTTGGCAAAAGGCGAAGGAGTCGCAGGTTCCATAAGTTCAAGTGATCTATCGCAACAGTAAGTGGCGAGTGAGCTGTAGTGTGAACACAAGTGTTGAAAAGTCAAAGAAAAACGGAAAGCAAGTGTGAACGCTGACACAATGGCAGAAAAAGTAAAATTTTGGCAAGATTTGGTGGCAGGCCCACGTGATATGTAATGATGACAAGGAGAATAAAGAAATCATAAACTGAGCCTATAAATACCTAATGAGGGTCTCAATTGAGACACTTTGGCAATTTCAGAAATTTCAAACAAGAGGAGAGAACCGAGAAGAAGAACCCAAGAGAGAACTAAAGAACGAGCTTGAAATCGTCATTGAGGTAGGGGAATTTCTATACTGGTCATGTATGTGTGTGGAACAAATTGTGGGTTGAATAACTCAATATGTTTTTCATGATTTGTGATGAACTGTGTTTTCCATCACTTTATAAATGGTTTCATGAGTGCTGAAGAACTGGGTTGAGAGTTTGAGAAACAATTTATAAAAGCGTAAAAAGTGCTTTCAGTGATTCTAACAGTTGGTTTTGAAATCTTGTTCTTAAGCCATGGTTTTTGGCATGTGTGATTTGTGAATGAGATTGAGACAATGTTTTAAAACCAATGCCATATGCAAAGGAAGAGCGAGTTGGGGCATGATGTCTTCCTGGGTGAAAGACCTAAAACAACTATCATGATAGTGGTTGGCGGATCGACGGTATAGAGCTCGTGAAGTTCTAGTACGTTGGGTCGCGACCTGGGGGCACAGGGTCCTCAAAATAGCGGAGTATATGTGCATTGATTTTCATTGAGTCGAAAGCTCATGCGTGGTTTATAATCGCCAGAGCATGTTTCTGAGAAATTTGAATGTTGTTGCTATATATTATGAAAGGACTCTATTTGTGCGACTGATTATGTTACAATTCTTATTCACTGTTTATACGAGTTGTGTATTGAGTCCCTTTGTGATGCATTGCATATAGACGGGTAGTACTTATTGATGCTCCTGGAAAAATCCCGGGAGCAGTCAGTGCCTAGGACCCTCCAGAAGCGATCATTAAAGTCCCAGTCCGACCGGGAGAGGAGTGAATAGTGATGAGGAGGTGATTTTGACCCGCTCCAAGGAGAGAAATAACCTGAGATCTGGACCTGAGATGGATGAGCAAACAGGTCAGAGGGTACCCCAGGGTGTGACCCTGGGGAGACCGCTCTGATGCCTAAGTCAGCGAGTGAGGAAAATGACCGGTAGCTCCTGTGTGCGAGGAGAACCGGGTGTTGCAGGAATGCAGGGATGAGAGAGAACTGTCAAGCGGGGTTGGTAAAGAAGGAGAGAATCGCCAAGCGGGCGTTCGACCGAGGGAGGCACGCCCAGCGAGGCCACGTCGGAAAATGTTCGGGGCTGTCAAGGCAGCTCGGTACCGAGCGTGTCACCGAGCCGGCACTACCGAGCGGATAGTATCGGGCGAGTAACTGGGAGATACCGGGCGTGCACTACCGGGCGTGAAGGGAGAAGTCAACCGAGGAAGGCTGACCGGACTTGCACTACCGGGCGTGGAACCGGGCATGCCACCGACGGTACTCCGAGCGTGACACGGGGGAGTCCAAAGAAGGGAAGAAAAGAAGTCCCGAGAAATGAAGGAGTCGAGGCCTATTTATAGGCTTCATAGGAGAGAGAAAATGGAGAGGGCGGGTCGGTACCGAGCGGGTAACTGGGCAAGTTACCGAGCGCAGCATACCGAGCGTGGCATACCGAGCGCAGCATACCAGGACGGTCGCCGAGGGTGGTTCGGGATCGGGAAACTTCGGGAGGTTCGTTTAAGCTCGTTTGTGCTCTGATTGACGAACGGTTTGCGCCCACGCGCTCTTGGCGAGATGGGGAATCTTCCAGGATGGGTTCGGTCGGGCTTGGCTGGGGTTGATCGGGTTTGACCATGGTTTGACAAAAGGTTTAACCGGGGCCTCCGGTTCAGTTGGATCAGGCCGGGCGGTCCAATCTCGGACCCTTTGGCCATGTGTCTAAAGGGGTAAATCCCCCTATATCATCAGTCCCCCAACTTCGTAGTGCGAACGTAGTTCGGATTGCGAAGTTAGAAAACCCGTCAGCTCTAACCTAGACTAAGTGAGCAAAGCTCGAGTCAATCTACCTGAGTAGGCTAGCATGCATAGTGGGTAGAGTAGTCTCCTGGGAACTAGTTAGCCTGAGCTTTGGGTACCGGTGCTGGTCTGAAAAGAAGGGGTCGGGGGTGTCGAGCTGGGTCGAAAACCCGAGCGAACTCAGTTGTTGTATGGTCCATGCAATGAATGGATAAAATTTACTCGGTATTGATGCGCGTGCCGAGGAGTTCGTCTGAACTGGGCATGCGCCAGGAGGTTGACGTTAGGCGTATCCTTGCATCTTGTGGTCCTGCAGAGATCACCAACATTTGGCGCCAAACGGAATTCTCGTGTCCCGTGCGCTTGTGAATATCAGACATAATTATTCCAATATGAAATCCTTGGTGAAAGCTAGCACTTACAACATCGACTAAAGAGCCGGGAGCATTTGACTTTGACAGGCCCAAGGCATCGGCTGGGGAGCCAGAGGTGACGGTCGAAGAGCCGGAAAAAGCGAACCGTGATGTGGACACCTTGACTGCACTCTGATGAGCTAACAGTGGTACACGGCCTAACGGCCGGCGGGAATGGTCCCGACCTTGTCGATCCAAACGGGAGCAGTCCTACTCTCAAGGGAGTTGTGCGGGACAGACCCGACTTATTGGCCCTCTGTGCGGGGATGGGCCCCGGACCACAAGCATAAACTTAGACGAGGCGGGACGAACCTAGCTTACACGAGGATAAATTGCGTCCAAGGCGGGATGAACCCGGCTTACATGGGGATGAGAATGGTTTGGAAGCCGGTGAGAGTGGTTGCTCGACCGTTGATCGCAAAGGGTGACCTAAGGTGTTTTGTGGACGGCTAAAAAAGCCGGATATAGCGACACGATGGGATAGAAGCGATCAGTGGGCTGATAATAACAAGAAGGTGTAGATGGCCGAGAGGTCGATGTCCAGCTGTCATAATATCCCTGAGAGTTATAACAGCAGCGACCGATCGGTCGGTCTTCATAATCGAGGACCGAGAACGAGTTATGGCCTATGAATCCGTGTTAAAAGCTGAACAGCTAAAGATAAACAATCGGTCGATTGACCGGCGGGTGGGATTTCCGACTTTACTCATAGGAGACCGAATGGTCAAGCCTGACTGATTAGTGAATCAAATAAATATATACATAAA
>JAOWBR010154658.1:0-13013 GCA_028571145.1 Dionaea muscipula
CACCATAACAAGATAAAACAAGGGACTTAGCACATGTAAAAGGTAAGGTAATGTAGCCATTTCACGGCTACATCACCTACGGTTGTCACAACGTCCGGAGGTCTTTCCGTTCGCGATGAAAAGACTAGGGTGGTTACCTCTTGATGGTACATACTGGCGATGGCCATACCGGGTTGTAGATGTCAAGGAGGATTTACTGGGATATCCTAGGAGTTTGAAACTTTTTGTATGATAGATCTAGTTTTCATCCATTATCACGAATGTCTATGTTTTATGGGGATTTCTTCCTTGGTTTACTGTGACGTGGTTTACATGCATATAGCCTATTGTGATTTGTGAGGAAAGCATGTTTTGAATATTGAGAGATTATCACTTGGTTTTCGGTGGTGGAAATCCTATGCATCATCCTCTTGTGGTTTGTGAGGAATGCATGATTTAAATGGATATTTGGTATGCATGGTTTTGGAGGTCTCTATTATATTTTACGGTTTTATATGTTTTCATATTTATGTGTTCTACGTGTCTTATGGGATTTTTATGGTGGATTATACTTAAAACTATGATGGTATTTTCAGATATTATATCATTTCGGTTTTAGGGGCAATGTGCAACCTATGAAACCTTTATGTCGTAAAATGTATTTCAAGACATGTTCGATGTTTCTTGAGAGCATTCTTCTTGTTTTGCACCTCTTTCTTGGAAGGACTTTCTTCTCGTTTGAAATGTGTGGATGTGAAAGGTTTTTATCACAACTACTGTCCTTTCCGATACTTTTCATTCACTATCTGCCTCTATTTCATCTCACCAGCTAGCGATGGCTGATAGATATTACCCTTGCTTGTTTTGCAAATAATATCTTCTGGTTTCAGGGCGGATGCTGTGGACAGACGATGTTGCCTCTAGGATGTCTTCTTTTAATTCTTGCTTCCACTTTTATTTTATTCCTTGGGTTTTTTCTATCTGAGGATAGCTTTGTTCGTTTTGTTAAAACTCGGGATAAAAGTTGTAGTTGTTCTTACCCACGAGGTTGTTTGTTTTCACTTGTCGGTTATGTTTTATATTTTAGTCATTTTTGGGTAAGTTGGTGTTATCCACCCCTTGGGGTGGATGGTTCTTGTCTTTTATTGTGAGTTTCATAGGCTTCAACGACCCGTGGATTGCCTCACAGGTTATCTCCAGTTTCACTCTGGTTGGGGTGTTACATCGACTGCTCCAGTGTCGACTGAATCTGCACACCCCCCATGGTCCTCCACTGTACACAGAAAAATCAGTACAGTTTGATTCTTGTCTCACATTGCTTTTGTACGCATTTCTTCCACATTTCCTCCCCACCTCCCATTTTAAAAGCACAAAAACAATTTGTACAAATTAAAGGACAACCATTTGTCCCCATTTAATCTAATCTTCCACTAACTTCAATCCTTGGATTAAAATGGAGCAAATCTTAGCTCTCTATTTTATCAATGCACACCCTAATTTTTTCCTATAAAATGGAGCACCACCCCATTGGGAGGGGGATCTCTTCTTCTGCTCTAGAATCCCTTTCTTTCCATTTGGGCTCTGATTCCCAAACCTTCTTCTTCTCCCCTTCTCATTTTCAGAGCTGCCCTTTTGCTTTCCGTTACCAACTCTCACTGGAGAGATCTTTGGAAAAGAAAACAAAGAGAGCTCTTCCTCTTCTCTTGCTCCATTCTTCCATAGAAAATCTGCACAAAAGAGGCTCTTACTCTTGTGAAGAAGCAGCTGGACCATCCACTCCTCTCTCCCTAGAGAGTCAAGATATATATCTCATCTTCCCTTCCTTGATCAACCCAAAGTCTAAGGTCTATCCTCACCACCATTCACATTTTAATCCATGTATCCCATACATGCAAACACCCTTATGTGATTTTTATTTTCTTTCGAGTCTCGAGTGATACTATCGGAGTGAAACTCACTACCCACCATTCTCGGATTGCACCATCCAATCCATCGGGGGTAGATATGCCCGATAGCAATATTATTTTGCTTGCCGAATATCATTTTCGGCGTTATTGGAATTCTTTTCATTTTTTTTAGAGGTGAGGGTACGAAACAGTTCATACGTTTGTCGTTGCATTTTTATCGTTTTCTCATGAATGCACCTTCATTGCTTGTATGAAGTTAGTATGCCTCTCATTGTCTTTGATGCATGCATATATATTCTTGTAACTCATGTCATACCTGATGACATGTTGTTGTTGTGGAAACCATGCTTTTCGAAGACCAACTAACTATTTTCAAACTCAAAATCAACTCAAAAAAGCTTTTATAGAAAAATTAGTTTTCTGTCCCTCTAAAAACTGTTTTTGAAAAATATTTTAAGGGCCTCCAAAAATAGCCGAAAAATTCCTAATACTAGACCAAATCATGGACTAGTTAACGAAAATTTTTTTGCAATCAAACCAATCTTTATCCTGAGGAAATCGATCAACATTGGCTCAAAGCCCCCTCCGCGGGACAGTTTTGAGTCTTCGACTTCCACATAGCTTTTGACCATCAAAACTTTGTCTCCTCAAAAATTTTGTTTCAGACAAAGTTTTAGTACTCTTCAAGAACTTTCTAACGATATAAATAACTCATAAATTGGATAAGTATTGAGAGATTTATAAATTTTACAAGTTTTGGGTAACACCCAATCACTGACGTGAACACTATGAAGATTACCCTACTTGTATGATTTGTTTTTCCTAAAATACTAATCTAATAGAGGCTAACCTTCTGGCAAAATGTCCTTCAGCATATTATCTTTCAAATAAAACTTGATTGGATTATTTTCATCACCCATCCGATTTTATACACAATTTTAAGTGAATAAAGGACAAGCTGCCGCCCCAGTTTTGACCCTTCACACCATTTCAAGCATAACTTTCAAATTGTCTAATAAAATGCCATGAAACTTTTCAGATCATAACTATACATCTTGGTGAACATTCCCACCAAAGTTTAAGATTTTTGGACCACTGTAACCCATTCAAATAATTCAATCAACTTTGCTCAAAAACTGCCCTTTTTTATCAAAACCATCAGTTTTCAAAGTTTTCAAACTTTAAACCAATTTTCATCAACCAAACAAAGTTATACGGTTCTGGAAACCATTTCATCCACAAAAATCACATACATATATGCATAGACATTGAGTGCCCCCTCCCCGTGGCGTGACGATCGATCAATGACAACGTTGAATTTTTATGGCCCCGAGCAAAATGTGTTGTAATATTAATCAAGGTTGTTCAAAATCTTGTCCATGTAATTTAATCGCTTTGAGTGAACAAATGTATAAGGTGAGGATCCAATGTTTTAGAGCGGTAGAATTTTATTTCCTTATTTTCTAGTCTTTTAAGGACCTGTTGCCAAACGTCGGTCTAACCCGTGCATACATTCCCCTATAAATGCTTGATCCAACAGGTATCCATGTATCCCTTGCCATGGAAATCAAACAAAATACGTGGCTTCGGGCCCAATACACCTTTACATATATCTTATCGCCTGAAAATGAGCCAAGCGAGACCACCTAAGACTTGAGAACCACTTCTGGTCTGTCTGGGCAAGGAAAATCGGTTCAATAAGTTAAGCTGACGCTGAATCGGCTTCAGGAATGGGGAAATCAACTCTTAGACCTGGAAAGATGAGCAAACCACATCAGAGGGAAGCCCGAGATTTTAAGCCCGGGACGACCGCTCCGATGCTTAAGTCAAACGAGGAAAGCAAGACGCTGAATCAAGCTTATGGCAGAAAAAGATGTTGAAATCGAAAGAAAACACATACCTAGAGGCTTATGGGGGGTCTCATATATATAGGCAAGGAGAAAAAGGAGGAGGGGGAATTATCAGATTACCGATATGCCCCTCCAGCCTGACCGACTGGGCTGATCACCCGGGCTGATCGCCCGGGCAGGTCACTCTTGGCCAGCCAAGCTGGCCAAGGAAAAGGCAAAGTGAGGGATCCTGGGCAAGTCACCCGGGCTAATCACCCGGGCTGATCGCCCTGGCAGATCACCTCTTGGCTGGCCAAGATGATCCCAAAATGCAAAGGCAGAGCCCAGAGCTGATCACCCAGGCTGATCACTGCCTTATTGGCTAAATATCCAGAAAACGGTAAAGGAGAGCCCCGGGCTGATCACCCGAGCTGATCCTTAAATAAGAACCAGAAGAGTTCGAGCCGAACCGATACCTCCGTGAACCTGATCGCCTCTCGTGTCCATTTGTCTACGTGTCTAAGGGATTTTTTCCTTTATATCATCAGTCCCCTAACTCCGTAGTTCAAGCGTAGCTCGGACTGGGGAGTTTTATCCAGTCTGGTTTCAGAACGTGGACAAAAGGAAGATACATGAGCCTTGATCCTTCGAACCAACTGTCTGGTTCGAGAAAGCTAAACAACGTCAAGGTTGCAATTGCCATGATGATGACAGTTATGGGACCCGGGCAGATCACCCAGGCAGATCATGCCAGGGTGATGTTGCCATGTACATGGCAAAGGAAATAGGTCCCCGGGCAGGTCTCCCGGGCTGATCACCCGGGCAGATCATGCCCAGGTTATAAAACCATGAAAATGGCAAAGGTAAGACAAGGGGGTCGGGCTGATCATCCGAGCTGATCACCCGGGTTGATCACCCCCCCCTATGTCTATAAATACCAGGTTGCACTCCTCACCTACCCCCATTCTCCAAGCAGAGGGCAAACCACGTCACTCTGAGCTGTGTATCCGAGCTGATCCACCGAGCAGAACCACCGAGCAGAACATTCCGAGCAGGTCACCCTCCCTTAGCAAATTTCCTTATTTTTTCAAACATGAGCGATAACTTGTCCGACGTGTTCACCCCTTCTGACATGCATCATGAACCCGAAAACCAAGCACTTAGAGTTGTTATTATTCGTAAAGAACTTCTTACGGCTAAACGAGCTCACTCCTCTGTGCCCCCTCCTTTCATCACTCCAGCCAACGCAGACCATGAATCTAACATGAAAGCTCCCGAGCTTGCGTCCTTCCCTACCTGATACCAATGTCCAGACTACCAATTCATCCTCCTTTCTTTCCGAGATCGCCCTTTTGACCCTAAGATGGGTATGATGTCCGTCTACGAGTATAGCCTTAAATCCGGCCTCCGACTTCCCTTCTGCTCCTACTACCAACAAATCATGGACTGGTTCCAACTCAGCCCTGCCTAGCTAACTCCCAACTCCTGGGGACTGTTGTCAGCCTTCGGCTCCCTGTGCTATGACCTCAGCTTTGAGCCTAACCCCCACTCTTTTTGTGAATTCTTCACTCTTAAAGTTGTCTTTAAGAGTGAACCTTGCAGCTTTCATGCCCTCTCTTCTCGCCCCAACCATGTTGTCATCAAAGGATTACCCTTCAAAATCTCCTTCCGCTCTCGGTGGTGTTGGGTTTTCGGTCTAGGGATTACGGAGAACCCAGAATGGAAAGGATCTGCTAGCAACATTCTCATTGAGATTTACGCCCGAGAAGACGAACTGGCCCGAACCATGAAGGAACAAATACGAGCAAATCTCACATGGGATGTGTTGGACTTGACCGACCCTATCTTACTGAGAGATGCGGGTTTAGCCCCCGGCATAGATCCTGCACCCTCATCCTCTTCCGAAGAGGCCTCTAATGATGATGATGAAACCACGGATGAGGATTCCAATGATTCTGAGGCTTCATTTGAGCACCATGCTGGCGACCTAGAGGCGGATGTTTTGATTGGCTCTGATGATTCTCTCCTTGCCTCCAACCCTACTCCTGTAGCCTCCCCTCTTCCTCCTTTCTGATCTGAAGGAGTGTCGTCACCCCTTCTTTCCCCTCGTGCGGGTACTCCCCATGTGGCCGAAGATACGGCAAGTGGAGAGGAGTGGGATGCTGAATTAGATACCCTATTCTCATCAGTCCCCGAGATGGGCAGCTCTAATGACCCACTAATGCCCGAATCTCATGACGCCGGGGATGCTCCTCTGAATCCTGAGTCTGTAGATGGTTTGGAAAATTGCTTCATCTTATGTGCTTAACTTCTGTTGCGTTTCAGATTATGAACTAAGACTAACTTCTTGATCTAACGTATTGATACAGACATGAGGCCTCGACCACGCGCACCACACGCCGCTGCTTTGATGGGGGAAAAGAGAAAAGAACTTCCTGGTCCCACCGCCCCCAACTCTTCTGCTCCTGTCGGCGCGTTTGTTCAGCCCCCAGCAAAGAAGGTGAATACTGGAGAGGCTATTATAGGGCTCCCAGTCCCAACTCTTCCTTCCACCCGTACCTCCGCTGAGACAACCTCAAGCCTGGGTCGGTACGCTATGCGAGGAGCAACCGGATCCCAACCACTATTAGAGGTACGAGGCACTCCTCCTCCCCAAGCGCCAAAGAAGCTGAGGCGCTCCACCAGCAACTATCCGCCTGCTGTCCCTGCTCAAAGGATGGATAACCGGCTCTTTCATTACTACGGTCCACGCCCCGAACTCAATAACATGTCGGATACTACAAGGGACGCGATGACCTCAGAGGATAACGCCCTGACGGTTGTCAAGTTGTGTCTACATCCTTCGCTGATGATCGCAACCATTACTATCTCGACAATGGTTTGATGATTAACAAGGATTGGATGTTCCGGGACCTGAAGGCACAGGCCATGAGGGTAAGTTAGAAATGTCTTCTATCAATATTCGTATCGAGTTTCCAACATTAGGTCTAACGTTGCTGAACTTGCAAAGCGGTGTTGCCCTAGACATGGCTCAGCGACTGCAGGCGGCCACTGATCAGAGAGTGGATGAGCTATTGAGCGAGCGATAAAAGCGGGAGGAGGAGGAGAAGAAGTTGGAGGACGACTTGGCAATGACCAAGGGATTGTTGGAGACCTCCAGGGGTGAGGTGGTGATGGTGAAGGAGCGCGCGGCTGTAGACTCCCAGGCGGCCATGGCTGAGCGAGAATGAATGAACAATGCTCTTACCCAGACTCGTCAAGCTGTGGTCCAGCTGGAGGAGCTCCAGCGGACGGAGGTGGAAAGAGTGAAGGAGGTCCACTTTGAAGACTGGCGAGAGGAGTGGCTGGACTCGAAGGAGGGTCGGGCGTACATCGATGCCTGTTTGCGTCTGGGGATCGCCATAGGATACAATCAGGCGCTTACCTACTTCGCTGACAAATTTACAAGACTTGACAAGAAGGCGAAGTGGGTGGGGTTGCCTAATTTTGAGGATATTGGCTTCCGTCCAAATGGCGATCCCTACTTCCTGGCTGACGAAGAGGAAGGGGAGCTCCCAACCTCAACTGACAAACTTTCCAGGGGCTCCTCTTCTCAAGCACCCGACTTCGAGGTCCTCCCTCCTTTAGCTTCTTTCCTCAACATGTCCTTGGAGCAACAGTCCCGAGTGCCGCCCTCGACAATCTCCGGTGAGTCTCCTATCATGAAGCAAATACATCGCCTAACCCATGTGTGTAGAGACTTTGTTGTATCGCATTCTAATTATGTATGTTCGTCTTACAGAGCTGGCGGCCGCGGTGGATGCCTTTCTGAACCCCGTCGGAGCTACCGAAGCCAACGGAGGAGCTGACACGAGGGTTGTGGAGCCGACCGGCAGGGATGGTGCGGCTAAGGAATAGGTGGTAGAATAGGAAGATCATTTTTAATCCTATCATGCTCTTTTTATATGAATGATAGGATACCTAACTTAGGAATTCTGTTAGCACATTAATTCATAGGAATTACAAGTGCTTGCTCCTTTCATAGGTTTGTCTAGGAAGGCGTTGGTGTTTGTTTTTGCTGTAATTCCTTTTGACTTGAATGATAGTGCGCCTTTTAACCGTTCTTATCTTCTCTTTATAATCTTCCTTCGCGCAATCCCATAACTTTCTCAATCGGGTGAGCAGATCGAATAATATGGGACGGATCACCCAACTTCTTTCTGTCCGGCATGACGAAAGCCCGGACAGATCTTTTAACTTCTTTCTGTCCCGCATGATGGAAGCCCGGACAAATCTTCTAACGCCTTTCTGTCCGGCATGACGGAAGCCCAGACAAATCTTCTAATGCCTTTCTGTCTGGCATGACGGAAGCCCAGACAAATCTTCTAACGTCTTTCTATCCGGCATAATGGCATCCTGGACAGATCTTCTAACGACTTTTTGTCCGGCATGACGGCATCCCGGACAGATCTTCTAAAGCCTTTCTGTCCGGCATGACGGAAGCCCGGACACATCTTCTAATGTCTTTCTGTCCGGCATGACGGCATCCCGGACAGATCTTCTAATAACTTTCTGTCCGGCATGACGGCATCACGGACAGATCTTCTAACGACTTTCTGCCCGGCATGACGGCATCCTGGACAGATCTTCTAACGACTTTTTTCCGACATGACGGCATCCCGGACAGATCTTCTAACGACTTTCTGTTCGGCATGACAGCATCCCGGACAGATCTTCTAATGTAGTCGCGATGCTGCAAATCAGGTTGGCGACTTCGGAGCCGGACGACTTCGGAGCCGTAGGCGACGGACGAGAGCCTGGCAAGATTCCTCCAATTCCTTCCATTTCTCTCGTCATCCATACGCTAGGTAAAATCGCCAAGGCATTATGGCTATCTTACTTGAGGATTGGGGTTAGGTCAACGAGACATGACGTAACGGTCGGTCGTCATTGCCAATCGTCAAACGGATGACTCAATGGACGGAACGTCATTTCCGAACTTCATGACATGGCTCGAGGGACGTAACGTCATCACCAAACTTAAACGGGACGACTCTGTGGCCAGGACATCGTCTTCAAACTTTATGACATGGCTCGAGGGCCGTTCATCATCTCTGAAGCTCGAACAGACGGCTCTGTGGCCGCAACATCCTTGTCAATGGCCTTCCAAACGTCAAGCCTTCCCTAATACCTATAGGGATAAGTTTGTGTTGTGTTGTTCTAAAAATACATCTTCGTCAACCTGGTCTCCTTGGATTATTGGAGACAAACTCGTAGTCTTCTCGGGATGACCGAGGGAGAACAGTACCCATAGCTTCTTCAATCGTCATATGCCAATCGAAATATACTCGCATCACCTTCGAGACTTCAAGTGTAGCTCAAAAGTCAACTCTTAGTCTTTGATTCGCTACTTCTTGTTATTAGGCGACGAACGAATATGGAGCTATAGGCGACGGATGGCTACAGAGTCGTAAGCGATGGAGGACCACGGGGAAAGAGTTAACAATGATGGTTAACTGATTACGTCAACCTTTGTGCCAGTTTGGGCATGAAGATTGGCTATCTAATAGCTTTATACCATCTATGACCCAGATTACCTGGTATAGGCGAGGAGCTCTGGGCGGGGTTAGCAAACTTTGAGGAGAGTGGTATCTCATTTTGGTGATGTTCCTTGCTTCTCTCTACAACATATTGAGTGCAGTGATGATGCTTTTCCTGCCTCCTTTACTTTCACTACTTTCCCTATACCCTCTATTCCTATAATAATTCTATCTCGATCTGTTAGTTTTAGCAACAAACCCCTATCATGTCAGCGGTGCAACAATGATAAGCCTGAGTCTATGAATGGCGTTACGTCCGACTCAAGGAGTGCTCGACATCCCGACTTACCCCCGCAGGAAGGATCCGTCTGTAGAATCAATCCGTATTGAGGTGCAAAACGCCGCGGCTGGACAATCCCAGGCGGGAGCGACCCGACTTACAAGAATGGGCGGGCAAACAGCCCGACTTTAATATTTCGGCGGGAGCGACCCGGCTTACAAAATGTGCGGATCAAACTCCAGATCCGACGCTTCTCTCAACTAGGTGAGACATGCCCGACTTACAAGGAGAAACAGGTTTTGCCTGCCCCCACTCCAAACTGCAAAGGTAGAACCTAAATGTGACAATGTAACCAAACTCCAATCCTTAAACAGGACCGGTCTGTCTCCAAACTTCAAATAGGACTGGCCTGTCTCCAAACTTCAAACAGGGTCGACCTGTCTTCAAACGTCAAACAGGACCGACCTGTCTCTGAACTGCCAAGGTATGATCGAAGTGCGAGTTGGTAAACATCAAACACCAAAAAGTGACGACTGCATCATAGGCTCTGCGCGTCCCATGACCTCTTTTGATAACAAGACTAAACCAAAAGTGGCGCCGAAGATAATAGGCCTCGGAATACCACTCCGGCATTAGAACGAATTATCAAAAAAGCATATGTATATAGATGTGCGACAAAAGGTAATTGAAAAGAGTAAGGAATACAATACTAGGAACTAAAACTCCATCTTATGCTCCGAGTCGCTTTGGCTAGTGTGGCCTCCCGGACTTCGTAGCGCTCCTCCCAAGCCTTTCCACGTTGTCGACATTCTCCGTCCTTCTGAGTCTGGGCTTGGGCTTTTGTCGACGTCTCTCCTCTTTGACGAGGAGGGTCTGCTCGTCCTAGGCTGGTTATCTCCGCAGCTCTTGAGTACCCGGCAATCCGTTGTGTTATGAGCCGACTGCTTGTGAAAATCACACCATCGATCAGTCTGATGGGGCTTCGAGGGAGGGGAATGAGCGTGACGGGTCGTGCGTCGGGCTTTATACGCCCGACAGCGTTCAGTGCTCATGCAGTCGCTACCTCGTCTAGTCCCTCTAGCCTGAGCGTCAAGAGGGGGTAGCATCTTGATCGGGGTTGCGGGAATCGGGGATTCCGGGATGGTCCCTGATGATGAGGAAGGTTGTTGCTTCCAGAGTTCTGCCGTGAAGTTCACCATTATTTGTGCCATCATCAGGATGAACTCCTCTCGGGTGAGGGTAGTACTTTGCGGGTTAACGGACAGTCCAGTTCCAGTTAGAGTTGGAGGAGAAGACATGGATGATTGTCTCTTTCCACAGACGGCGCCAGATGTTATCGCCTAAAAATGAGCCAAGCAACACCACCTAAGACTTGAGAACCACTTTTGGTTTGTCTATGCAAGAAAAACCGGTTCAACAAGTTAAGCCGACGCTGAATCGGCTTCAGGAATGAGGAGATCAACTTTTAGACCTGGAAAAATGAGCAAACCACGTCAGAAGGAAGCCCAAGGTTTTAAGCCCGGGACAACCGCTCCGATACTTAAGTCAGACGAGGAAAGCAAGACGCTGAATGAAGCTTACGGCAGAAGAAGATGTTGAAATCGGAAGAAATCACATACCTGGAGGCTTACGGGGGCCATCCTATATATAGGCAAGGAGAAAAAGGTGGAGGGGAAATTATCGGATTACCGATATACCCCTCCAGCCTGACCGACCGGGCTGATCACCCGGGCTGATCGCCCGGGATGATCACCCGGGTAGGTCACCCTTGGCCAGCCAAGTTAGCCAAGGAAAAGGCGAAGTGAGGGAGCCTGGGCAGGTCACCCGAGCTGATCGCCCGGGCAGATCACCTCTTGGTTGGCCAAGATGATCCCAAAATGCAAAGGCAGAACCGCGAGCTGATCACTCAGGCTGTTCACTTCCGTATTGGCTAAGCTAGCTAGAAAATGGCAAAGGAGAGCTCCGGGCTGATCAACTGGGCTGGTCACCCGGGCTGATCACCCGAGCTGATCCTTAAATGAGAACTGGAAGGGTTCGAGCCGAACCGATACCCCCGCAAACTCGATCGCTTCTCCTGTCCTTTTATCCACGTGTCTGAGGGAATTTTTTCCCGTATATCATCAGTCCCCCAACTGCGTAGTTCGAGCGTAGCTCGGACTGGGAGTTTGATAAAGTCTTGTCATAAAGCGTGGACAAAAGGAAGGTACATCAACCTCGATCTCTCCGAACGGATGTCACGTCCTAGAGCGTCAAGCTGGGCACATCGAGGTTGTCATTGTCATGAAATCGATAAAGGAAATGGCCCGGGCTGATCACCCAGGCTGATCATCGAAGCAGATCATGCCCAGGTGTGCCAAGAAAATAGCAAAGGTAGGAATAGGGGGCCGGGCTGATCACCCGGGCTAATCCTCCGGGTTGATCACCCGGGCTGGTCACCCCCCTAAGTGTATAAAGACTGGGCTCACTCCTCACCCACCCCCATTCTCCGAGCAGAGGGCATGCCACTTCACTCCGAGCTGTGTACCCGAGCTGATCCACCGAGCAGAACCATCTGAGCTGAACCGCCGAGCAGGTCACCAAGTCTTGTGTTTTCTTTTTCTCGTCTTCCAACATGAGTGACAATTTGCTTGACGTGTCTACCCCATCTGACATACATCACAAACCCGAAAACCAAGCCCTTAGGGTTGTTATAGTTCGTAAAGAACATCTTGCGACTAAACGAGCTCATTCCTCGGTACCTCCTCCCTTCCTCCTACCAGCCGACGCTGACCATGAATATGGCATGAAAGCACCCGAGCTTGCGTCCTTCCCTACTCGATACCAATGTCCAGACTACCAGTTCATCCTCCCCTCTTCCCGAGATCGCCCCTTTGACCCTAAGATGGATATGATGTCCGTCTATGAGGATAGCCTCTGTCTCGGGTTCCGTCTCCCCCTCTGTCCCTACTACCAACAAATCATAGACTTCTTCCAACTCAGCCCTTCCCAACTAACTCCCAACTCCTGGGGGTTGATGGCAGCTTTTGGGTCGCTGTGCTATGACCTCAGCTTTGAGCCTAACCCCCGCTCTTTTTGTGAATTCTTCACTCTTAAAGTCGTGTTTAAGAGTGAACCCTGTGGTTTCCATTCCCTTTCCTCTCGTCCCAACCACGTTGTCATCAAAGGATTGCCCTCCAAAATCTCCTTCCGCTCTCGGTGGTGTTGGGTTTCCGATCCTGGGATCACAGAGAATCCCGAATGGAGAGGGTTTGCTAGCAATATTCCTATTGAGATTTACGCTCGGGAAGATGAATTGGCCTGAATTACTAATGAAAAGATACGGGCCAATATTATGTGGGACGTGTTGGACTTGACCGACCCTATCTCCTTGAGAGATGCGGGTTTAGCCCCTGGGATAAAGCCTGCTCCCTCATCTTCATCCAACGAGGCATCTGATGATGATGAAACCACGGATGAGGACTCCGATGACTCTAAGGCTACATCTGAGGATTGTTCCGGT